>JAODTK010005871.1:0-263240 GCA_026419785.1 Sclerodactyla briareus | reverse complement strand
TGGAAGTGGCACCATGGTTGCCGCGCAGAGTATCAAATCAGATAGGCCATTCCAATAAATGAATCAGAAATCAACTTTACAAATCAGAATGAATCCCACTTGGCTCTCTATGATTCATGCGAAATTGAGCCTTTAATTGCGAAAGCGGCATATTAGGTTCTGCGTGCGTATCGATTCCATTAGTGGGATATTTACAAGATGACCAATGGTGAGGCCAGATATGCATTTTATGTGTTAAAAAAAAAAAGAGCTTACAAAAGGAAAGTGCGTTTTACCAAACCGTACTATGCGAAATTTTTCAATTGCAGGTTCGTAGGACGCAAATGTGAGAGCCAGATGACCATTTTTCGTATTCAATAAATTAAAATAAACTTACACATTAACGACAGAATCAAACTTAGCCGGTCTTGCGATTGCTGATGGAAATCGTACTAGGGATTTATTAGTCGGGGAGCCTATAGTACAACGCGCCTGATAAATGGGTCCGAGTGGGTTAAACGGGTGTAACCATGTACTATTTTAGCTGATTTTGCAGGGGCGCGGCGGCATAATGAGAGCAGTTTATGGTACATCTTTCGACGAGGGATGTCAACATCGATTATGTGGAAATTAATTCAACTCACCGCCTCATAGCGGGTATGGGGCGGATCCACCAAAACATCAATAACCCTATTACTTCATCATTAATCCCATTAGCGTACATCATTGTAATTTTCAGGCTGAGGGTGTAAGCAGCTCTACCACGTCATCAGTCTCTCCGTTCGTCGTCGTTGCGTTCGGTCGTTCCGTTCGTTCAATCTGCTGTCACATTCATCATACCTGAGCCGCTAATGTGATCAGTTAAAAACTCGGTGGGTGGATTGGAAGCATGCCATGCTTAAATTTTTGTGTGATAAGATTCTAGAGTGAATCCAATCTTCCCCCCAATTATTTTTCGACAGGTTGCAATCAGGAGTGTAACAAACGCTCAGTCCTAGAATTTACGTTATTGGGTTATCGCGAACCTTACGGGCAGGGACTGTATCAATTTTCCGTCTCGTGGACCTGCAGTCTCGCGGACCCATTTCCAATTTCGGGTCTCACGGACTTTCGGTCTCGTGGACCTTTTTTTTATTGTCGAGTCTCGCGAACCTCAGGCCTCGGGGACCTCCGGTATCGTGGCTGTAACCGTGCTAATCATCTGGGTATATCTTGCAAAAGTGACAACCTTTCAACATTTTTTTCAATGGAATCGAAACATATTAGATTTTACAATCCAGGCCCTGCAGGGGTGCTATTCCGGCAATCCAGCAGGTTATAACAAGCCAAAATTTCAACTAGAGAAAACGGATCGACGACCTGCTGAGTGACGCTATTATTTAGGGAATTCGCAGTTGGTATAAAGAATTGCAAGCATGTACAGTCAATCCATTTCGAAACGAGGAGGGGGGGGGGGGGAGGCGGGGGGGACTGCGATACACTATCTAAGCAGGAGCGCCACCATTGGTTGGCGCGTAGCGTACCAAGGAAATTTTGGCTTTGTTATACCCCCCGATTGCCGAAATGGCACTTACCGGGCCTAAATGCAAACATCTAAATGTGCAATTTTAGCGAAAGGAAAATGCTGAAGAGGGCCACGCAGTTACAACTCTTATATGTTTGTGAAAGAAAATGTCAGCAAGTGACTGAAAACCAAATAATACCAAGGAACCCACTGAAGGTTTACAATTTGCGTACGTTGGAACATATCATTGAGGGAATGTGGAATGAAATGGCGTCACTCATGTAGGAAAACAGTACTTTCGGTACACGAAAGTGAATCAGCGCGTCGTAGCTAGATTCTTTTTCGGTGGGCGCGGTGAGGGGGGGGGGGGGGAATTCCTCCTTCCCCCTCGCAAAAAAATTGTGCATGTTCCGGTGGCCTAGATGCAATTTGGAGGCCAATATAGTACTCCAAAACACTCACTTCAATCCAGAAAGAAATAATTTCGCAATTTCCACATGGTCCTTATAGATGCGACTTGCGGCTCTGAATCGTGTGGCCTTTCTCTGCGAAATCGAATCGGGGGCAGGAAGATTTAGTAAGTTTAAATCTCAACTTTCAGAGGGCGCCTAATCCCCCTTCCTTCCACTTAGAAAATGTTTGAGTTCAGGTGCCTTGGATGCAGTCTGATGTAACATTATGACACTCCTAAAAACTGACGTGTTCCGAAATAATTTTGAATTTTGACAGCCTTAGATGCGACTTGCTACTCAAGATCTATTCTAGGCTTTCTAGGGGAGTTCGTGTAATCATTTTCAACAGCGGACTGGTACCGCGCGGATATTTTGACATGGTTTCGGACATGTTATTATAAATTTGGCCAGGCAGCAGAAGATTCGGAAATCAGCGTTAATCTTCTTACCTGTTGCTTTCTCGCTGCGCCAAAATTTTCACGAATTTTGTCATTTGCCCCGAATTTATCATCTTAGAAACAGTGTAAGGCAGCACTGCCCCCACCCCCCCGCCGTAAAAATTTTCCTTGGCATTATAGACAAGTCCTTCAATTGCAATTTGTTGCTCTGAATCTTGCTGATGTTTTCTGCCAAAAACGTTGCTGAGCAAGGCAGTGCCCCCGTTTAGGGTGGTCGAATCCTAATTTTCAGGGACCGTCAAGAGGTCTCCAGTCAGGTCCTACGAGATGACCCTGGTCATTAGATTTTTTCTTGCCACGTTCCCCTTCTCCCTTCCTCTAAAAAAGATTGCCTGAAAACATAAAAGTGGTCGAATTCATTGAGTTCACAGATGACGGGAACCCGTACGTAAAATACACTAAAGATATTGCGTGCGAAAAGCGCGAGAACTTTTGAACAATTTTTGTACTATTAAGTTCGAATCTTTTACTGAATGTTCGCATTGTCGTTTGAAACTGTTATCTCAATTCCTGTCTAGATATCTCTCTATCAATTTTTTTTTATACCCATTTGCGGCCGTGGCTCTTTTGGAACTTGGGAGCGGAGGAAGAGTAGAGCGGTATTCAGTGTCGATTTGCATGCGACAGGTCCAGGACGGATGCGAATTCCAGCGGACCAGCAAGGGCTTATTCCAGAAGTGCTATACGTGCAGTTTCGACTGGCGTGTTCTGTCTTAGGTCCTGGTCCGGCTGTTGAGCAGTGGGCTGGTTATTGTCGGGGAGTGTTTCGGGGGCACTTGCAATAGGGTCTCGTTGGGCGGCGGTGAGCAGTCGCGTCGAACATTTCTTCAGCTCCTCAGGATCTGGAAACAAAAGTGGGGCAGGTCCTGGAGTTCAATGTCATCCGTCGGATGGGGACGTAAAATTGCGGTTCCCGGGAGCAGGGATGGTGTTCACTCTGCCTCAATTTCATATGAGCACTAGTCGAGAGAGAAGGCGAGTTGTCGCCGGTGATTCAGCACGATCAAAAATCGGTTAGGGTTCCATGATGAGTCAAATCGGCTTGACGGAACCGTAGCAATCAATCGAAACAACTCCGTTTGTCCGAATTGAGAGTGTTAAGTGGGAAGAGGGTGTCCTCCTCGTCTGTCCACGCCGTCAGCTGACTAACCGGACGCTATTTGTATATTTTTGTTCACATGCAGAATTATAAAAATTGCACGGCCTATTGTGAAACTTGCTTAAGGGTCAATTTGCAGATTTTCACACAAAGCCTATTTCCAGCATTGGTTGTACGTGAATTTATTCCTATCTAATCCCTAACATAACAAACACATATGGATTGCTCCACACTACCGACAGCCAAGCACGCCGGTCGTTGAAATATGTGTGTTAATTGACGAAAAAAAGTATTGTTTATGCGACATTGTGCACGTGAAAAATGGAAAAAAGGGGGTTTCACACCCGAGAGTAGAAGGGGGAGGAGTAAGATAAGATAGATAAGAATTCACTTTATTACACCGCACAGGGATATTAAACGATCGTAATACAGAATAGATGGATAAAAAATGTAAAATACAACACAAGAAGAAGAAAAACAAACTACACACGTAAAAAGATGAAACTGTAAAGAGTAACAATGGCCAAGGCGAGAAGTGTCAAAAAGGCTGTTGCACGAAAGGGCAAGAAACACTTAGCGATTGTGAGTAGGTTTATATATTCTGATGCACTGGGGGAACGGAATGAGGAGGGAGACGGTTGTTTTGGCTGTCGGTAGCCTAATCCTCCGCTCCGAGGAATAACTGCCTCCTGAAATGATTCATGCATTGGGGGCTGGTCCGCGTGATCCAAAAACGTTGTAACTTCTGTTGAGTAGACGAGTATAAACTGAAGAGTATGAGGGATGATGTGGCCAATTATGCGCTAGCTTGTCGGATAGATGAATCAATCGGTTCTGATATTCCTTCTTCATTGCTTTATTTCCCGCCCCAAGAAAAATCAATTGTATCTCCATACCCACCGATGGTAGAAGTATATTAAAACATATTCAGAAACGATCTTCAATTGGAACTTTTCCCAGGGAAGCAAACAGTGCATTCTAGGGTTTAATTTCTTCAATGTGGCATCAACATGGCGATGCCAAGACAAGCAGTTATCCACTACTACACCAAGGTAGATATGTTTCACCATCGCTCAACATCACAGTCCTTAATGCGGACAGGACTCGGAGAGGAGGCCCCACACTTACGGAAATATACAGTTAACTGGGGGATCCGTATTTGAAAAGATTACGTCAGATTTAGAAACCCGAGGACCTCATGAAACATACTGGGTCCACTGTTTGTAAAGATAGTTAAGAATCCAATGAATAAATCGTATTGCACCTTCATTCCATAGTTGTTGGCAAGGATATGGGGCTGTATTGATTGTATTAAGGCAGACGGAAGTCAAGAATAGTACACGGGCTGAGGTGCTAAGTTGGTGTGCTCCAGTGAGAAGTACAATTGACTCTAAAACTATATTAATTGCATCTTCGTACTGCGGTTAGGCTAGAGGCAAATTGCATGGGGTCTTAAAACTTATCAACCAGTGGTTTTAAGGGCAACAGGACCAGGGACGTTCACAAGTTTTCATTGCTACTGAGGTCAGAGCAAGGGTCGAAGGTAATTCATGCAAGTAATGTGTTTTTCGTGGGGATCGGAATAATACATGACTCTTTCAAAAGGTCGGTGCGTTGAGTATAACAATGACATGTTAAAAATAACGGCAAATATATTACACAATTGATTGGAAAAAAAGTTTGAGAACACGAGGTAGCAATTCATCTGGGCAGGATGCCTTTGATACGTTGAGTTTTAAAAATTCATCACGCAATTATCTGCAGTAAACAGTTAAAAAACTGTTCAGGGTACGTCTGCGTAGATAAAATTTCCCGTAACCACGACTCTCATGGGAAAAATTAAGTGATCAAATCGGTTATAAAACAGATTTAGTTTCATTTGATATTCACGGGTAGTGTTCGGTAGTGTACAGTTCGATTTATTGTTTTGCATGTAGACCCACTCCTCAGTCGCATGCCCGCCCAAAACATATTTCTATTATTTCCAGTGAAGTGACTATCTACTTTACACTGTACAGTCCTTTCCTTTCTTAATGCCGTGGTCGAGTTCTTTCTGCAAGGCCTTTCAGTTCATCTCTGTTGTTTCTGTAGGAAATTCATCTTCTTTGGTTGATGATTGCTTTAAACCTCCTTTGGAATCCAGGGCTTGTTGTTGGCGTAAACCTTTAATCTGTTATCAGGCACCGTACAGTCAAACAGCAATTAACATAGTCGGAATTGTTTGGGGGTTCATTGAGTCCCTCGGATGCATCGATAAAAACATCCCAATCAGTGAGATCCAGAGAAAAGCTGTAGATTTCGGATGACCCCGGGGACTCCATGTTTGACGGTAAATAGCTTTGGTTTCTGTCGTTGTACAACAGGTCGATACGCTGGCTGCAGTATAGAATCATGTCATGGTCAGGATCTTCCAAGTTTGTATCGGTTTATCTGCGTAAGCCCCCTTCAGTTGAACAAGCGAGGTCAAGGGTTGCCGCGTGACGTGTGGGCATTTTTTTGTACGGTTGGGTAATAGTTAGTTATTGACTCCTCTTCAAACTACAGTGATTAAAGTCACCATCAATGACCATGAAACGCATGGGATGTGCTATTTCAAGGTCGAATAATAGCAATAGTTCGTTAAGCAGCAGGGTGTGGCGACAGTGCGGGAGGGGGAGGACATACACTGCTCAGAGAATCAATGAGTAGAATTCCCTGGGGAGATAAGGTAATACGGCCGCAGTCCTACGGCAAGAATTTCGGCATTCGTCGAACATGAAAAAATGGTTCAATCTGAACAGGTGGGGTGGCACCAAATGGTGTATTCACGTTAGAGACAAACTCCACCTCCTTTCTGTTTCTGTTGATAGACCCCGGGGTTCCCTATCTACCCGAATGAGGTAAACCATCGATGTCGACCACAGCTATTGGGACAGGATTCATTGAGCCAAAGTCTCTGTATAGGAAATCAGATGATATGCTTGAACTCCCGCGTATAACGCACGCAGCTATGCAATTCATCCCAATGTTGTTGTTCAGCGATTGTACATTTCCCATAATGAGCGACGGTGGGTAGGGTTTAAACTTACGGCTTGAGTCTTTCCTTACTTCTCGCTTCGTTTTCTTCATTCCACCAGGCAGTTCCATGTTCAGCAGTTCTTCGGCAAAGTGGCCAGGCCCTCGGCTTAATGGAGCGTAGTCAGACGTTGTATACCTTATAGGCCGAGGACTGTAGGTTCATGGGCCAGAAAAGTCGCATTTTTGACACAAACCAGACGATGAAACGATCAATAAAACACATAGAACGGTGAATGTTGAAGAATGAAAATAGATAATCCTATGCCACAGGAATGAGGCCGTAAAAAACGGTATTGCACGATGAAATGAGTAAAGTAAAATAAGAGGAAACGATAGAGCTGCGTCGCCACCAGTGCAGCGCCGCCAGTTTTGGAGTAAATCTGCCCCACATTAGATGGGGGGGGGGGGGGGGGGGGGGCTCAGCACCGCGTCCTACGCCTTGGGTAAACGCGCCTGATGAATTGGTTTAGCGCCAGAGAAACGGACTGGATACGTACTGTTAGTGGAATAGAAAGGAAACTATTATTTCTTTAGGATTCGGACTTGATTGGCAAATTTGAGCCAGTTTACATACGTTCAAGCAATAAAACGATGATGTAGACCCACTGATTGAGGCTCTTGTGCCCGGACGGCTGGAAGGACGGCCTAATTGATCGTTATTATTTAATCAAGTTGGAAATGTGAGTAAAAAGTTGTTCAGATGGAGTAGGCAAGGATGTAGTCGAGACCGTCTCGGTCTGGAATTATCGCGAGAAAACTGGTCTAGGTCAGACCGCCATACATACATACATAACTCAGATGTGACTGGTTTCGGGGCTATCCGGTTCGACTACATCCAGGGGAGGGGGCTTTAACTAAAGGTAAACCGTTCGAAGATAATGCCATCAATCTAAAATCATATCTTGTTTTGAAACGTTATTGAATCAGTTTTTGTAACGTGTGAAGAATACATAGATTCTTCAGGAAACGGGTGACAAAACTAATGCTCCATACTTGGCATGCGATCGTTAGAAAAAACAACAAACCGCGCGCGAAGCTGTCGAAAAATAAGGCTAACCATAGCGAAAATTCTAAGCGGTTCGAGGGTGACAGTGAATTGGAAGTGAACATTCTCTGGGACTCAGCAGCCCATTGAAGGAAGTCAATTTAGGTTGTGTAAAGTCAATGGGCCGGTAAATTGTGGGGAGTTCTACGCAATTTCAGCTACTGTAGAAGGTTGCGAACGTGATTCAGGGCTTTGTAAGTAGTTGATCTGCGATGGCCTAGGCCTATTTCTACGAAAATTAATGGAAGGATTGATTTCAGAAGAGTTTACGAACAGGAATAAGCTATGGGGTCAGAAGCATTTGCGTTAAAAAATCGGATATAGTCGAAACTAATTGGAAATCCAAGCAACGCGCGGAGCAGCGCAGAAAACTTGTTGCACTGAACTCGGGCATTCGAGGGAAAAAATTGGGCGTTTTAGGACCTTAATGGGCCCATCATCGACTATGGTCTAAATGCCTTCGATTCCCACGCCTAAAGGGAGATCATCACAAAAACACAGAGGCAATGTTCATGCGACTCATGTCCCTCAGACGCCAAAACGTGGGCGGACATTGATATTGTGTCCCCACCACGAAAATGTGTGGGGACGTGTCCCCCTGCCCCCACCCCCCCCCCCAGGATTGACGCCAGATGTAAGAAAAGAAAAATGATATAGACGGCGCCACTTGCCTGTTGAAAGTTTGCGGTTGGGGGCAGATGGTGGTCCATACTCTTCGTCCCGGTAAATGTTTGACTCTAAACCATTGAACTGTGCCTGAGAATAGCGTGGTAGATGCTGCTCGCTTTTCGACACAGAGAAGTTGAAAAGATATTAGAATATATAGACCTTATATGCCGTAACATACCAGTAAATTACGCTGGGTATGTCTTCCCGACAATAAAGAACTAGTCGTTCGGCGTAAATATGGGTTCATCTTGTCCTTCGCGCCAACCCGTTAGCGGCGTTACACTTAGATAGTGTCACAAAACATTGTACCTTATTGCCTATACCCACGGATCGATCGATGGGTCGGTTAATGAGTAGGTTGCCAATGGCGCCACCGCTTACCAAGGATCAGACCCTACCATTGTGCTAGTGTGGTATTTGTCTTGGGGGTGATTGTCCGGGGGGTAAGTGTCGGGAGGTAATTGTCTGGGAGGTTGTTGTCCTGGGGGGTATTTGGTCCTTCGGGGTGATTGCCGGGGGGTAATGTCTGGAGGTTGTTGTCCTGGGGGGTATTGTCTTAGGGGGGTATTGTCGGGGGGTAAGTGTCTGGGAGGTTGTTGTCCTGGGGGGTGGGTATTTGTCTTCGGGGGTGATGTCCGGGTGGTTACTGTTCCGGGTGGGATTGTCCGGGAGGTATTGTCCGGTTGGACTATCCGGGAGTATCTATCCAGAGGGAGACGATCACGGGGGGTAGTTGTCCGGGGGGTGGTACTGCCCCGTCCGGATAATTGAAATTCACAAGTTTTTCGGATGTTGACAGCCTCGATTTTAGATTTTTTTCTGGTGGTCCGTTAGGAAACCAGTGTTGCATTTTGGTTGTCGAAGAGAAATCATGGTTGTCCGAATGGTATTGTGCTTCAACTATTTGTAATAACTTTCAAATTGTTACGATGTATGTCCGCCATTTTACCTCCCCGTTCACGAGTGGGAAATTGACGAGCTATGTGCAAATCACCCCGTCGCTAGGTTTCAGAATGTGGGGGGGGGGGGCTCAGACAATGATCAGAGAATTTAGGTACCATGCAGAAGCCGAACATTGCCAGTTTTGAAGATAGAAAGGATGTGTTGCTAAGGGGTTACATTATAAGCCTCCAAGTTGTTGGCCCAGGTTTGTCTCCTTGAACTCCCTTTCTCCAATCGACTGCATTGCAAGCGATATTGATACAGTACAAGTAGTTACATCGGCAGTGGGTACATGGAGATGATGCCTTCCCCCCATGCCATATCGTCTGCTTTCCAGCCCATAGCCACATGACTTTCGCGGAGGAAGGGTGAATCCTTTCAAAAACGGCAAACCTTTTTCTGGCCCATAGTGATGTTCTTTCCAGGGCCAAAGTGTATTTTGGGTGAATAAATAAGGAAACAAAAATTATAATGATAATGGCCTTACTAATTTCCCACAAGGTAGCCAGCCGTTGGCCTAGCTACGAACTTGCTATGATTTTGACAGGACCACCACGTAGCCTAGATCAGAAAGTGCTACCTGAAGACCCCTTGCAAAAAACTGATTCAATTTTGTGAAATGTGTTTTTGTATCAAACCCATCTACATGCCTGTTTCATATTTGATTATTTTTGAATGTTTAAGACAACAGATGTTACTTATTTTAAAGTGAATTTGGTCCTATTCTACATGGTTAACATAGCATGTGTGAATGCACCGTTCTACAAAATCACGAAAGGTTATCGATGTGCGATAAAAATAGAGTTTCTCGACCTCTTCATAGTCCTGCCAGTGTTACGATGTCTCTTATGAAAGTCTGAAACACAATGATATTAGTATGCATAAATTGTGCTGAAGTACCGGATCGAACTGTGAAAAACAATGCCAAAAAGTTGCTATTCTGTTGTGGTAGCCAGTGCGGGACTTTCTCGCGCAGTCCCGCACCTAGCAAATGGACAACGCACTTTCCAGTCGTGAATTATGGCTAATCACCGAAACGGACACGCAGCATAGGTTGGGGATCTGCCGGCCCGCGGTCTGAGTGACTGGTGCGTGACATTGAGTGTGAGGCCCCTGATCGTGATCAGAGTTTCAGGGGGTTGTTATTTGGGTGGGGAAATGAAGCAAAATAAAATTGAATATTATTGCATGATATTTTTTTTTAAGAACGATGAGAACGAAATTCCGTAGGCGAAATTGTACTAAAAAAAGTGGTAGTCCAGCGGACAACCGTCTTGTCAAAAAGTGGTTGTCCGTTCAAGAATTTTAGTCATCTCGGACGATCGTAAAAATGAGCCCTGGTTGCTAACACAAAAACTTGCCCCCGGAGTATCCAGCATGCATCAAATCATACCACAGGACACCGCAACATGTATTTGCGAAAAGGATTATGGGAGTCTTTTTTGACACCACTTATAAACTTTTCGGAATCTGGGCCTAGCCTAGGTCTAGCCTAGGGCTAGGGGGGGCCAGTCTAGGCCTGGCGCTAGCGCTTTGTACCTGTACTAAAGCCTGCGTTCACATCTCGAGGCCTAGGCTGTTTTTTAGGCTAGCGCTTAACGGCCAAACTTCTGTTTCAACTTCAGTCCTGACAAGTTGCATCTCAAGTAATTTACCCAAAAGAGTTTTTGCATATTGTAGTTAAGAAAAAGTTTAGAATAATCTTCAGAGGGATAAACGCAGTAACTTGGACAGTTGCAACATTTGGTTCCTAAGGAAGGTGCAAATATCAGTGAGGAACTGTACGAGGCAGGCAATAGAGAAAATTGGGCATCAAGGATCAGAGGAAATAACCATGCAGTGCAGGTGTGTAGGGAAGCATGCATCACAGATGATGACAGAAGATTCGCATGAAAATAAGGCAGGATCGCTTGGAAGAAGACATGAAAAACTTGTGAGGACAGCGTGAACACAAATGACAAGGAGGGGTAGATCAGATAAAGGGTAGAGAGCAAACATAGTAGGGAGGAGATGACAAAATTGATAGAAGAAATACAGAGAGAAATCAAGAGTGGAGATGAAAACATGAAAGAGGAAATCAAAACAAGGAAGGGAATGTTAGTGGCCCACACAGCATTGGGAAAGTTTGAAAAAACAGAGTCGGAAGTGGTAACGAGGGCATTGAAATAGAGAGAAGAAAGAAACAGGAAGTGATAGAACCTAAAACCTGACATAGGAGAAGAAGAGGAGCGCCCGGTGAAAGACTTGCTTCTTAAACATTGGAGGTGCCAGGGGACAGCGTGGTAGGACCAGTTGTGCAATTGAACGAACTTAGATATGTAGTGTGGAACTAAAGAACATTGATACAAAGAAATGGTGCTATGGAAGGCTCTCCTAAAAAAATTCAAAGACACGTACAGAGTATCAGAAGGTATACTATACGCCTCAGACCTAACCTACAAACAGAGAACGGAAGAACGCAGGACTAGGGAGGAGATGAGATTGAGAAGAAGCAGAAGGGGAAGCGGAACTAAGGAGATAAGGAACGGACAATTGGTGAAAATAATCGGGGTCCAGAGCAGGGGACGACCAGAAGGATGCAGCGGCAGCAGCCTTTCAGGAGTAAGGAAGAAAGAGCGATGGGCATGTAAATAGTAATTGTGTTAAAAAGAGTTGTAAATTGTTTTACGAAATTATTGCAAGGAGTCTCCGGGACCAAACTACCAGAATTGCAAGTACATGCAATGGAGGAGGGAATAGACATTATCTTTGTATCAGAACTTGGTTGCAGATAAATCACAGTATGGGGAAGCGAATAATAGATGGATACCATTGTTCGGAAGGATAGGCAGGACACGGGTGGTGGAGGAAGGAGTAGCAATTTAGTGAATGCATTGTATAAGGGCTGAGCTTTTGAGAAGTAGGAGCTTTTGAGGAGGCTTTGTCTGGGGTAAAACTTACAGTGGGCAAGGAACCAGTTCCATAGGGGGTATTTACAGGAACCCAAACACGACTGCAGAGGAGGAAGAAAAGAAGAAATATTTTTGGAGAGCCTGGAGAAAGTGTTGATGGGTCGGGTGATGATTGTAGGGGATTTTAACTATCCAGACATCAATTGGAAGCTGCTACAGGCCGAGAGGCTTAGTTCAAAGAAGTTCTGGATTTGACGCACAGAAAAAATATTGGTGCCCGGCATGTCACGAAAATTACCAGGGGACGGGAACAGGATTTCTGGACGAGTATTAGTTCATCGGAAGAAGGAGATGATTGAAGACTTAGAAGTTGGTTGTGTAAGTTTTTGGAGAGGTAGTGAACCACAATATTATACGGTGGAAAATTGTGCTGGAGGATGGTTTGCAGAATTATGAAAACGTAAGCAATAAAGGAATAATAAGCGGATTCAAGAAGATGGAGGAGGAATTATGGCCGAGGATTGGAAGCAAAATTTAGAATAAAAATGTGAGAAAGAAGAAAGATGGAGATATCAAAAAGTAAAATCCAGGAGCAAGTCCGTACAGAGGCATGACCAGTCAAAACAGTTGGAGGAAAGAAGGGATCACGGTGGATTAACAAGAAGCTGAAGAAGATGTCGAAGCAAGCGGAAGGCCATGGAAAGGCATATAAAAGTTTAGGCACAAATAGTTCGTGGAAAATTATAAGCAGTTACAAAGGGCCGACCAGAAGGAAAATAGAGGAAGAGCCAAATTCTTTTTGAGGAAAGGAAAAACGTGCTGAGAAGAAAGTAAAGGAGGATCCAAAGTCATTTATGCATAGGTCCTATCAAAAACAGAAAATAAGAGGACACAGTGGACCACTCAAGACGAAAATGTGAGGAGATCAAGGGCCGGCTGTAGAAATGGTGGATGGTGCTAAATCAGGAATTGTAAAAGTCTTCACAACGGAGGGAAGCGATCTTACCGAAATTGAACCACAACGTACCCTTGACGAAAGAGAGCAAAAGGTAGTGGAATGAAGATTACAGAAGAAATGACACTGAAAAAGTTGAAGGAGGGAAAATCGAAAGAAAAGGGATCCACGACAATATTCACCCAGAGTTCTAGTGGAACTCCCAGACGTGCTCGCGAAGCCACTAACATGGATTTTCCAAAAGTCAATAGAGGAAGGGACAGTACCACAGGAATGGAAAATATCAAATGTTACACCATTGTTTAGGAGGGAAGGAAGTCTGATCCACTGGAATTATCGACCAGTGGAACATAAACATCAGTACCCGGGAAGGGTGTTTGGAAAAGCTGTTGAGAGACAAAATAACAGGACACCTAGAGAAATATGGAACTAATAGCGATAGATACACAAACGCATTCCGAAGAGGGAGGGCTGCACACAACAAACATGTTGGAGGTAGTACTGGGACTATGTTACTGAACAGACGACAAGGGAGTACCACGGGTGGTGTATCTGGATTACGGAAGCTTTTGACACAGTGCCACATAAGAGATTGTTACTGAAATTACAGGCTTATGGAATAGATGGGAAAATTCTTGGAGGGATAATAGACGGCTCAGTAATAGGAAACAGAGGGTTCGTTTTGCAGGGGACTGAATGCAAGTGTTTGCCAGTGACTAGTAAGTGATACAAGGATCTGTGTGTGGGTCTGAGTTTCACTGTTAATATGGATGATTGGAGAAGGGATTGAACTCCTTCAGTAGTAAGTTCGCTGACGACACCGAAGTGGCACATGGGATAAACAATGAGCAGGGATCGAAGAAATTGCAAGAGGATCTGAATAAGATACTACAGTGGTCACAAGAGTGGCAAAGGAACTTCAATACCGAAAAGGTTCAGTACTACCATGTTGGATACAATAACCCGCATGGACAGTACTAAAATTAACAATGAGACTCTTACTAGCAAAGCATGAAGAAAAAAAAGACTGGGGGAGGGGATATATTAGTACATCTATGAAAGCGAATCGACACTGCGCCAAGGTAGTGAAAAAAGCAAACAAGCACAATGGGCATACAGAAGAAGAAAATTTTCACAACTGAAGGTAGGGTTGTTAGACTAGTGAAGTTATACAAGCATTAGTGAGACCCCATGTAGGAATACTGTGTTGTACAAGTGATGGAAACCTATTTGAAGAAAAGAAAGACATTGACCTTATAGAAGGAGTCCAAAGGAGAATGATAAAATGATACCAGCTCTTCGGTCGTATGATTATCCCACAAGGCTGAAGAAAGAACAGAAACTGCAGTTTTAACAACAAGTACAGGAGGAGAGGCATAACCGACAAAGATCTAATTACTGTGTATATAGTTCAACGGGAAAAGAACTTAGCCCGGATGGCATTTTTCAACTGCGACCGAAGTTGTCGTACAAGAGGGAAGTCCAGGAAAATTAAAGCCACGGTTACCAGGTTGGAGAGTCGGGAGAAATACTCTTTCTTCGAGAGAGTGTGGAAAGAATGGAACAATTTGTCAGATGAAGCAGGATTGTCACCACCCTGTACTGCCTTCAGAACATATCCACCAGAAGGGACCATTCAGGGCGGAAGCCTCCTGTCCCTAAAACCCATTACTAGGTATGGCTGTTCAGGTAAAATTCCCTAATGATCTTTCGCAGGGGAGAATACCAAAATTATTACCGGAATCAGTCATGATCTCTTCAAAACTTCACTGATCAAAGTTGATCAAGACCTGGCACAAGTTGTTGTTAGCGTTGCACCTTAAGTGATGAATAATCAAGCAGATTTCCTATAATATGTCTGCAAGTGCTAATATGAATAAAGATCGACCAAAATGAGCCCTTGAGTGGCAAACAATTCGGCTTTGCCAAAACTAATGTTTCAAAACAGAAAGGCTGGAAAAAAGGGTAGTGATTTTCCCCAATATTATGGTCAAAATCAGGCTTGTAAGTATCAACGTTATACGAATGAAATTTAAACATTGTAATGGATTGGAATGTTCTTAAATGAGTTTGAAGGTTGTAGAGGACTGTGTAATCTGAGCCTCTGAGGAAGAAGGTGGAGTCAAGAGGTGGACGGATTTCGTCACCTTCAATGGGAAGTGCCGATTACAGAAAATTTCTTCTGGATACGTGATAGCTGACTAGTTTATTGTAAAATTTCGTACAGTCACCCCAGGGTAGGTGAAGTATCCAAACTATTCTGTACAGTGCAAAAAAATGCAGAAGTACTCACGCACTGGGCACCACTAGCTACTTGAGTATTTAGTGACATGTAGCATTGAATCAGAACCACTTGGTCGATACTCGACTAAGTTTTGTTTATTACAAACCTGCGGCTTGAGCTTACAGTCCGTAGACAAACCTGGACGAATCACCTTCTATTTACTTATAAAGACTAGAGATGGAAAAAACTACAACGAAAGGAAATAAAAGAGATGGAAATGGTGAAATGTCTCTTTCGAGTTTCGCCCGGTCAGGCCTTCCGATGTTATGCGCAGATTACAGGCAATTAGTGTCATTAAATTGCCAACTCCGAATTTTGAGAAGGAAAAAAAAGCATTCTTCAATGTTCTGGCATCACGAATCAAACTTGTGACCTGATTTCACAATCACTTGCCATTTTATCTCGAATAACTGTTTTTGTTATTCAATAGGAAGTTCCAACGAATAGAGGTCAAAGACACAAAAATACAATAAATCTAAAATGTGAATTGAACAATTGTCAATCCCATTAGGGAAATCCCCGTGTTGTTCCTTGTGGTTACCATGAGGCATTTATTAGGTCGAAACACGGTGATTTCTTACCCTGTTTGCCGACCCGTCGCCGTCAAACTATCTATCTATCTATCGACGGTGTCGTCGTTCTATCTGTTTGTATGTTAGGTCCGTCAGCCTGTTTGTCTATAGCTAGGTTAGATTGGTAGCTTTGGGGGGCCTCTCCTCTCAAATTTGTTCGTTCCCTGATGACAGGCGTACGCCCTTGAACATGTTGATCAAGGAAATTTCAACACAAAACTTGCTTTTTGCAGTTCAGTAGAATTTTTGCAGCTAGGTATTTAGCAAAATATTGCAGCAAGCATGTGTCTAGGGGCTCATGTTGATGGTACTTAAGGAGGGTGAGGCATGTGGTGAGGCCAGCACTTCCCCCTGGGTTCCGACCCTCAACCACCCCCCCCCCCCCCCCCCCCCCCCCCCTCCATCCCCCCCCCCCCCCCCACATGACCATCTCTGTTATGCTATACTGTAATAGAGGTGCAGTTTTAAGTCATGAAGGAACTGTATAGTGGTGTGGGCGGTCGCGATATCTGAGCGAACGAAGCACCAAGCTTTTGGCTCTGTTATGATCCCATTCTTCTAGATTCTAGTGAGGCTTGGACGCTAACTATTGGGCGATGATACGGCAATTGAATTCTTCTTGGCTCCTCTCTTCGCTGCATACTCGGTACCATGACAGGAATCACGTACCTAAGCCTGTTCCGGGGGGAGACGGGGGGTGGCGAAGGTAGCTGCCTGAATTCGCGTCGCCAAACTGCACTCTTTTGGCATATGACGCGATTCACGGCAGACGATCTGCCCACAGTGGACTCGTGTGGACTGGATCCGGGGGTTGGGCCGAATGCCGGAAACGCCCCGATCTCATTGTCGGCCGAGTCGAGGGTACTCGACGGGAGTTGGGAATGGGCCAGGCCCAGGCTGGTCGCTTTGTCCGGAGGAGGCAGGGCGAATGGAAGCGGCGAGTGGATGCCTGGCCGGTGCCTTCCCATATGTTTTCCCATAGTGTTAGTGGGTGAATGAGTGAGTGGGAGGAGTGAGTAGCATACTCACACATGAACCATAGGCCGCAGCTACCAGACCCTTTCACGCATCCATGTTGCTCTTCCTAGAATTTGTCTCCGCAGCATCCCTTCAATTTAAAAATAGAATTAACACGATTCAAACTGTATGTTGCTGAAAATGTTATACACATGCAAAAGTGATTGTTTGTCCTTCAGAGGATATCTCTCAGAGACTTTTTTTCCTCTTCAATAGTTACATGCATTGCGCTCGATGTCCTCTTCAGTTAGTATAATGATAGCTCCCTGTTTAGTATATATGATAGCTCTTCAGTTCGTATATATGATAGCTCTTCAGTTAGTATAAATATGATAGCTCTTCAGTTAGTATATATGTAGCTCTTCATTTAGGTATATATGATAGCTCTTCAATTAGTATATATGATAGCTCTTCAGTTAGTACATATATGATGCTCTTCAGTTCGTACATTATGATAGCTCTTCATTTAGTATATATTAATAGCAGCACTTCATCAGTTAGTATTAATGATATCTCTTCAGTAGAAATATATGATAGCTCTTCAGTTCGTATATATGATAGCGCTTCAGTTAGTATATATGATCGCTCTTCAGTTAGTAATATGATAGCCTTCTCAGTTAGTATATAGATAGCGCTCAGTTAGTACATATAATGATAGCTCTTCAGTTAGTATATATGATAGCTCTTCAGTTAGTATATATGATAGCTCTTCAGTTCTAGCCTAAGGTAATGAAGCTCTTCAGTTAGTATATATATAGCTCCTAGCTCCCTTTTTTATATATTATATCTTCCATGTTAGTATATATCTCGCTCTTCAGTTAGTATATATGATAGCTTCTTCCGTTCGTAATTGATAGCCTTCAGTTAGTATTCCTGATAGCTCTTCAGTTGTATATGATAGCTCTTCAGTTAGAATATATTATACGCTCTTCATTTATTAATATTGATTAGCTCTTCAGGTTAGGTATATATGATAGCTTCCATGTTGGTAATATATAGCTCCATGTTAGTATATATGAAGGCTCCATGGGAAGTATATATGAATAAGCTCTTCAGTTAGTATATATGATAGCCTTCATTAGTATATGATAGCTCTTCAGTTAGTATATATGATAGCTCCATGGTTCGTAATAATGATAGCTCTCAGTTATTATATATGATACTCTGCAGTTAGTAGATAGATAGCTCCATGTTATTATAGATGATAGCTCTTCAGTGTATAATGATAGCTCTTCAGTTATTATATAATGGATAGCTCTTCAGTTAGTAATATTATATGCCTTCATTTAGTATTTATGATAGCTCTTCATTTGTAGATATGATTAGCTCTTCAGTTAGCCATATATGATAGCTCTTCAGTTAGTGTATATGATAAGCTACTCAGTTAGGATATATGATAACTCGTCAGTTGGTATATATGATAGCTATGCAGTTAGTATTATCTGATAGCTCTTAAGTGAGTATTATGAGAGCTCTTCAGTTAGTATATATGACAGCTCTTAGTTAGTATATATGATAGCTCTTCAGTTAGTAATATAGATTAGCTCTTCAGTTAGTCTAATGATAGCTACCTGTTCTTGAACGCGACATGCCTATGAAAGAAAGTAAGCAACATAATTGATACCCGGCACGGAAAGGCAATCAAATCTGCTCCAGAAAAGTACGCTGAAGGATAAATCCATCTTCATGAATTCAATGAAACCTAAATAATAACAACCTTTCACTTATTGATTCGATACTGTTTGTGTTAGGAAGTTGTTCTAGCGAAATTCCCCTGTCACGATCTGATGTAACGCCAGAATTATGAATGCTTTTCAAGAATGGACATAAATAACCTATATGAAGTCGCGTGGTTGTTCAGATATCGTGTTGTGATAGGCTTGGAAGTTGTATTCTCAATGGCCTGACCTACCACTAAAATAAGTTACTCCCCATCGTAACGTAAATTTAAGGTCCGCAGTGTTGCAAGACATTCCAGGCATACCAAAAACAAATCTCGCCAATTTGGACGGAGGCCGAAGGGCCCTAGTGCCCCCCCCCCCCTCCCCGATTCAGGCCGATGAGGACAGACACGCCACATGGAATGACGATGAGTGAAGAGGTAGGCTCATTCGAAAGTCCTGGCTAGGTCCAATACCATTATACAGCACTGGATTAAAATGCAAAAAAAAAACAAAAGAACTTCTATTTTCGGAGTATCACAGCAAATGATTACTGACAGCTGAATTCCTTGTTGGTAAACACGTTTGGAGGCGGGTGATCCATCGACAGAGCGGGTCCGTGGCGTGGTCAAAGGCTGCGTGCGTCTCTACACAACTACATTTCCAACTTATCTTCTTTTCATGGCGATCACTCCAGCCTGAACTCGAGGGGGCACCCTGTTTTAATTCCTCCCAATGGAAGCCATGGTTACCCCCCCTCCAGCCCGGTGCGGAGATTGGCGAGGAAGACATCCAAAGGTTATACGCGTGTATGGCAGACCAAATGCCCAATAATTTGAAAACCAAGTTTCGAACCGATACACAGTTTATATATCGACCGGAAAGCCAAGTCTATCAATTGATAAACCAAGACTCTCGATTGATAAACCAAGATTCTCGCCGATAAACCAAGATGCCTCGCCATAACGAAGTTACTCGTCGAGAATCCAAGTTCATCGATCGAAAATCCAAGTTTATCGGCGAGAATCTAAGATTTTCGGTCGAAATACCTAGTTATTTCCGAGAAACCAAGTTTATCAATTGATAAACCAAGATTCTCGCCGATAAACCAAGTTATGGCAAGCCAAATGCCAATAATTTGATAAACCAAGATTCTCGCCCGATAAACCAAGTTTATCAATTGATAAACCAAGATTCTCAATTGATAAACCAAGATTCTCGCCCGATAAACCAAGTTTATCAATTGATAAACCAAGATTCTCGATTGATAAACCAAGATTCTCGCCGATAAACCAAGTTTATCGGCGAGAATCTAAGATTTTCGGTCGAAATACCTAGTTATTTCCGAGAAACCAAGTTTATCGGCGAGAATCTTGGTTTATCAATCGAGAATCTTGGTTTATCAATTGGTAAACTTGGATTCTCGGTCGATAAACTTGGTTTATCGGTCGATAAACTTGGTTTTTCGAATTATTGGCATTTGGGCTGCCATACACAGTAAAACCTTGCCTCAATCATGTAACTGCACTGCGTGAATCGAGAATCCAAGTTTATCAACCGAGAATCCAAGTTTATCAATTGATAAACCAAGATTCTCGATTGATAAACCAAGATTCTCGCCGATAAACCAAGTTTATCAATCAAAAATCCAAGTTTATCGGCGAGAATTTCAGATTTTCGGTCGAAATACCTAGTTATTTCCGAGAAACCAAGTTTATCGGCGAGCAAACCAAGTTATGGCAAGCCAAATGCCCAATAATTCGAAAAACACAAGTTTATCGACTGATAAACCAAGTTTATCAATTGATAAACCAAGATTCGCGATTGATAAACCAAGATTCTCGCCGATAAACCAAGATTCTCGCCGATAAACCAAGTTTTATCGTCGAGAATCCAAGTTTCTCGTCGAGAATCCAAGTTTCTCGTCGAGAATCCAAGTTTATCAATTGATAAACCAAGATTCTCGCCGATAAACCAAGTTTATCGACTGATAAACCAAGTTTATCAATTGATAAACCAAGATTCTCGATTGATAAACCAAGATTCTCGCCGATAAACCAAGATTCTCGCCGATAAACCAAGTTCTCGTCGAGAATCCAAGTTTCTCGTCGAGAATCCAAGTTTCTCGTCGAGAATCCAAGTTTATCAATTGATAAACCAAGATTCTCGATTGATAAACCAAGATTCTCGCCGATAAACCAAGTTTATCGGCGAGAATCTGGGTTATCGGCAGATTCTGGTTTATCAATCGAGAATCTTGGTTTATTAATCGATAAACTTGGATTCTCGATCGATAAACTGGTTATCGGTCGATAAACTTGGTTTTTCGAATTATTGGGCATTGGCTTGCCATACGCGTGGTTTACAGTTATAGAGGGGAAAATGTCCATTGTTATGGGGTCAGGTCTGGGGTCACCTAGCTAAGGTCAACACAGCTCAAAGTCTGAAAAGGCTTGTGAGTACGATAACATGTGTAACATAACTAAAACATACATAACTACAAACCTGTGCGATAACTACAAACATACATAACTACAAACCGTACGATAACTACAAACATAACTACAAACCTGTACGATAACTACAAACATAACATAACTACAAACTGTACGATAACTACAAACATAACATAACTACAAACCTGTACGATAACTACAAACATAACTACAAACTGTACGATAACTATAAACATAACTACAAACCTATGCGATAACTAAAAAATAACATAACTACAAACCTGTGCGATAACTACAACTAACATAACTACAAACCTGTACGATAACTATAAACATAACATAACTACAAACCTGTAAGATAACTATAAACATAACTACAAACATAACATAACTACAACCTGTACGATAACTATAACATAACATAACTACAAACCTGTGCGATAACTACAAACATAACATACTACAAAACCTGTACGATAACTATAACATAACTACAAACCTGTGCGATAACTACAAACATACATAACTACAAACCTGTACGATTAACTAAAAAATAACATAACTACAAACCTGTGCGATAACTACAAACATAACATAACTACAAACCTGTACGATAACTACAAACATAACATAACTACAAACCTGACGATAACTACAAACATAACATAACTACAACCTGTACGATAACTACAAAACCTAGAATTCATCTACTCTGAATGACAACCCCTCATGCCAAGTATGATATACGCACTCTTATACATCATTTATTACACAGTTATTGTGCTCACAAGCTTCTCAGATTTTGACATCTGTTGACGTTGGATGACTTGGGACCTGACCCTAAATTAATCGGACCATCTAAACTGTATGACAACCCCATATGCCGCGGATTATCTTCGCATGGGTCGTTGGGGATTTATTGTTGCCCCACAGCTTTTCAGACGTCTGACTCTGTTAGTGAAACTTGGACCTGCAGGGCAGCGATCGATAGGGATCACTACCCACATACCAATCATCGATCTGTCGATGTAAAGTTATGTGCTCTCTGCCTCGCTTCGTGCGAGTTATGTGTCACAAGATTAGGGCCTTTGACCTCCCATTGGGCTCGGTGACTTGGACCTGACCATAAATATTGGGGATTCATCTAATTGACAACCCTGAATGCCAGTGACAACTTTTGCATGTTTCCCCCAGGCATTTTATCGAAAATTCGGACCAGTTCAGCAGAAGATTCGGCAATTTTGTTTTTTTTGGCTTTGGCCTCTGGTGCCCAAAATTTCACGGATTTTAACAAATCCCCCCCCCCCCCCAATATCTCGTCTCAAATTTTGCGATAGTTTTCCACCTAACCCTGCCAGCTTATACGGCCTTATGGACACCAAATCCCGTTCTCCCTTCTTTAGAAATGTTCACATATACAGGTAGCCTTAGCCTTGGATTGCATTCGGTGAATTTTAAACTCCTTAAAACATACTTCCAAAATAATTGTAATTTTTCACTTGTCCTTAGATGCGAATTTATGCTCGGAAACGAAGTTGAATTAAGAATCGCTGGACATTACACGAGCGGAGGGGATTGATCTCATGTAAGACCGTAGCGTAGTGTATACTTTGACGAATAATAAGCACTTTATTGCATACGCAAAAGTTTGCACATTTTCTGGATATGACAATAAAAATTAATAATAAAAATGGAAAATGCAAGCAATTTCAGACCGAGAATGAGGAAAGTGATGAATAGCATGAATGACGCGAAGAATGTGTTTGAAAGAACCGGAAAGCCCAAAAGGCTTAGTGATTCCTTGCTCTTTCTGACAACCATAGCCAGACACAAACACAAAAGGAAGATTGTACAGTCAATAAAGGCACACATAACATCTGAAAAATTTCCCATTTTTCCCACCAATCAATAGGGTCCTGATCTGAGTGAGGGAAGCTACACACTAAATTCAGGTTTTCAGACTTGGGGGACCTCTGGGGACCTCAGACGACTCTGACCTGTCACAGGTACTCATCATGGGGAACACACAAACCAAGTATGAGCTTCATCCATCTAGGTGGGGCCAGTTGTTTCTGTTCACAAGTCAACAATTTGCCAAATATTGACTTTTCATTTTTGACCGAAAATTCACCCACGACCTAGACCAAATACAATAGGGTTCCGGTACGTCCCCATAAGAAAGCTACACAGCAAATTCCAACCCGATCAGACCAACCATCTGAACTTACGTTGTTCACAAGGTTCTCAGACGTTTTTTTAACCAAATATGACCCAACTACCCCAAAACAAAGCTAAGCATGGACAAGGCTTACCATAGGGATCATCGTAAGTACTCATAATAGGGACACTCACATACCAAGTATGAACTACATCCATGAAGATGAGGTCTTGTTGACAAGCCAAAGTAGCCAATATTTCATTTTTCCCCCCCCCCCAAACCCAAAATATCCCCATCTCTCCCAAACTGGCTCCATGCAGTCACACCAAGAACGATAGTGTTCTTGTTGCCAATAAGGAAAGTGCATACCGAATTTCAAACTATGATCGGACCCAGGCACTCTGGATTATCATTGTTAACAAGATTTTTCAGATGACCTGTGACTGACCCTAAAACAATAGGGATCATGTACTCTATGAGGAACCCATATACCATAGTTTAAGCTGTATCCATTACGGTGGGATTGACTTATCATAGCAACGAGCTGAAATTGGCAAATTATAAATTTTTCACAATGTCCCGAATTTTTTCTCAAATCTGACCCCCGGTATGCAATAAAACAATAGTGATCTGTACTCCCGCATATAACCAAAAGGCTGCATATCAAATTCCAACCTTATCGGACCAGGCATTGTGGAATTATCATGTTAGCAAGATTTTTCAGACTTTGACCTCTGTTGACCTCAGATGGAATTTGACCTGACCCCAAAACATATGGATCAGTAACTCATTATGGGGAACCAACTCTATACCAATACAGGAACGTGATCAATTCAAGATGGGGGTTGAGTTAATCGTCGTGATTAACCGAGCTACAATTTGCAATTATCGATTTTTCACAGCTCCACAATTTTTCTTCGAATCTGACCCCGATCTGCCCACCAAAATCAATAGGGTTCCTTAAGAAAGCTACACACCAACATTTCAAACCTGATAGGCCAACATTCTGGGACTGATCGTGTTGTTCAACAAGGTTTCCAGACTTCTTTGACCTCTGGTGACCTCAGATGACCTCTGACCTGACCCCAAACAATTATGAGTTCAACTTCATGTACTCATCATGGGGAACACACATACCAAGTATGAGCCCATTTATGCAGGTGAGGTCGAATTAATCGTGTTCACGGCGTCACATACCTACATAGTTACATACATACACACCGCCATGACTGCATAGATTCCTCAAGGAATAAAGAATCAGAAGCATCAAATACAAATAATCAGTCCCTGTTAAGCTGAGCTGAGCATCATGGTTGCCACTCACCTGCGATCTGAATTTTGTCGGGCTCTTGGGTAATAATGCAGTGAGGTAGGGCATTCCAATCAATGGATATATCCTCGGCGGCACATACTGTAGCAGTTGTTTGTAACTATGTAGTAGCAAATGTTATACAGTATATCACCTATTGCATGCCTGGAACGGCTGTAGGAAGTTTTGTGATAGGCATGGACAAAATATGCTGTTTAGACAACACACAGGTGTCTTACCTTCCTGCTTCCCCTGATGTTCAGCTCTAGAAACGAACTATCTGAGTAGCACGACCAGAGTAGTATAGGGGCCTAAGCTTGTTTGATTGAATGACTGGTTACCAGAAAACAGATTACCTCTCAATGAATCTCAATGGATCTATTTGCCTAGTAACACCCATGTGAGGATATTGTTCAACTGCACGAAAGGTAACCCCACCAAGGGCCAGAGTGGGAGGAACAAACCTTAGGATACGCTAACAGGGTAATGGATAATCTCATAACATGAACTTTAATAGGAGTTGAAATTCATCTGGCCATAAATCGGCTCGTTCCTCAAGGGAATCCAATGTCCACTTTAATTGTTAGTACCCAAGTACAGTATCATGATTGTATTTCGCAAAGAAAAAAGGTAAAAAAAAAAGGTAAAAAAAGTAATTTAAAGCAAGTGTGCATCTTCATCACTCTTGATCTCCCGATTTATAACGCAGTCGTCTGCAAACAAACAGAGGATGTCGGGTGTTATTCGGGAGAGTGTCGACACCGGTGTTTTGACAAACCATGATGGACCTGTGTAATTGCCTGTTGATGTCGGAGCAACTGCGGTGGTCCATGGTTTGTTGTCGGACCATTGCGGTGTCGGAATGTTGCTTGGGTGGCGGTCGCACTGGTTCATTTCTTGTTATCGTTTATTATCTGTCTCGGTCACGAAGGACCGGGTGGATTTGTATTGATTTTTGCCTTTCAGGCTTATTTTACTGTTACGTTGCCATAGCGATGGTTTGCTATGTAAACCAAGTTTGGTTACAACTAACCCCTGAGGTGCATGTACCCTATGGTGGTAACATGGGTGCCGAGTGATCCGGCAAAGATGCCCTTGGTTCCTTGTGTGGCATGTACATTATGTGTTGTGGTGTGCGTTTGCGTGCCCACAGGGTTTTAGCTAGCTGGTTGAGCTATCATCTGCCTGTCTATCTATCTATCTAGCTATCTATCTATCTATCTATCTATCTATCTATCTATCTTGTCCCTGCCTTCTACTCCTGTTGTCTCTCGGCTATTTTATCCACAGTAAATTCGTGATGGTTTCGACCAAACTTGACAAACGTTTTTTACTTTGTGAAGGTCAAGGTCAAAGTCATTGAAAGGGGCAATATCAGCTATTAGTGGTGGAAAATTTCAAAATATATTTCCTCCTACATTTTTTTGGCATCAGTACTGCTGTTCGGGTCCTAATGATGGTCTAACAGCTGTACTTCAGGGTGTTCAGGAATTGTTAATCCCAGGTCCCCACTTTGTCCAGGGGCTCCATCTCATGAATTTCCACACAATGGTACTCGAAATGTATCTCTTCCCGAGCTTGAATTTAGTTTCTTCGAATTTACATGTATAGGTCCTTGGGTAGAGAGCCCTTGGGGGCCGGTGTCAGGAATTTTGGGCTCATGGCCCCTTTTGGGGCCCTAGGGCCCATTAGGAATACCACACAATCGGGTATGTCCTATCAATTTTGATGCACAGTGCTGATGTTCGGTCATATTGATAGTCTAATAATGTACCTTCAGGTTGCCCCGGATTTTGTTTTGGTCCCAAGTCCCACTTGGCCCGAGGGCCCATTTTTCTTAATTTCACACGATGGTACCCTAACTGCATATCTCCTCCTCAGGTCAATTGATTTTCTTCCAAGTTTACTTTATGGTCCTTGGGGTGCAGGTGTGCCACAGAATTTTGTGCTCCGGTCCGTTTGGTTTCTAGGGCCGAATATATGAAATACCGCCAAATCTTGTATCCCCTACCAATCTAGTTGCACAGTGCTGACGTTTTGTCATAATGATTGTCTACTATCTGACCTTCAGGATGCCCAGGGATTTAGGACCCAAGTCCAGTGTTTTGGCGTCAGGGGCCCTTTCAGTGGAATTATTGCAAAATGCTTCCCTCTCACATTTTTTGGTGCAAATCTGTCATGATGGGTCTAACAATCCTACCTTCGGTGTTCAGAAATTTTTGGTTCAAGTCCCACTTGGGCCTCAGGGCCCCTTTTATGGAATTTCACACAATGATACTTAAATTGCATCTCCTCCAACCAGCTTTAACTGATTTTCTTCAAAGTTATAAGTATGTCCTTGGGTAGAGGGTCATTGGGGGTGTTTCGGGAATCTTTGGGGCCCAGTTTGGGCTTTTGGGCCCTTATATCATTGTCTTACTTGAGTTAGTTGTTTATCTTGCTCTGATCTTGATTTGCTGCATTTAACACGTTTGTTGTGCTTTTCATTCTGTATTTTTTCTTATTTGTTTTTATTTTTACTGTTCTTATCGTTGTATTACTCCACCCCATGCATGCTTTCATCTAGTCTGTACGATGTGCCCTCTCACCTATATCGTGGATGCCGTGGTGGAAAACACCACTGCTCTGTTTCCACTATCATACTGGTCACAGGAACTGCCACTTTTCATAAGTTTGGTTGTTCAGCATCGATGCCATACTAACGTCTACAGGCTTCCCTGGCTCCCAGTACGGCGAGAGAATTGCAACATTTCATGGGTGTCGGGACACAATCTCGAATGAACCCCGCACGTTTTGCGGCAAATTAAAAATTAGGTACATGATGGCTGTCGCATGACATTGCCCCTGGTTTTTGTGATATCCTCCTTTTGGGCGCGGGAATTGAAGCATGTAGGCAATAGCATGATGATGGGCCAATTAAGATCTTAAAGTGCCTAATTTTCATCGAATGCCCGAGTTTATGCGAAATTTTAGCGTGAAAGCTTCGCGCGCATCTGCTTGGGTGTGCAATTACGTTTCGACTTTTAGATTTTCCGAAAATTACCTTTTGTTCTGGCCCCATGGCTTATTCACGTTTGTCAAGTTCTTAAATTTCAATCCTTCGTCCATTTTCGTATTAGAAATAGACCATAGCCATCGCAGATCAACCATTTACAAAGCCCTGAAATCACGGTCACACATTTTTAACAGTACTGAAATTACATAGACTCCCGCCTAATTAGCAGGCCCATTGACTCAGACCATTCCCTCGCTAAATTGCTCCTTCGATAAGCTGCTGAGCCCAGGAGGGGTTCCCAATCATCCAAGTTCACTGTACCTTGACCGTTTAGACTTTCGCTATGGTCGCCTTTTTTTTTGCGCCGCCTCCGCGCGCGGTTGTGTTTTCTTCGTTGCAAATGCCAGTATGGAGCATGATTTGTCACCCGTTTCCCTGAAGAATATATGTATTCTTCAAAAAGTCAAAAACGAAATCAATAACTGACTCATCAAAACAACATATGATGTTAGATTGTGGCATTTCTCATAACGTTTCCCTTTAGTTATAGCCTACTCCCAGGATTGTAGTCGTAGCCCCGTATAGGGCCGTAGACCAGCCTCACATCTTGGATCTATACACAGTCGGAATGGCGGTCTCGGTCTCGCAAGTCGAGTTTATTCGAGAATATTCAGACCGAGACCGTCTCGACTACATCCCTGCCTACTCCATTTGAACAGCTTTTCACTCACGTTCCCAAACTTGTTAACGTAACATTTACCGACATCTTTTTTTCATATGGAGAAATAGAGTTTTACCCCAACATAACAATTTGCAATGCGCCTTATCAATTAGGTGCGTCATTCTAGCCGTCCGTGCACTTGCAGAGCCTACAGATTAATGTGCCTACATTAATCGTTTATTGCTTGACGTGTGTAAACTGCTCAAAAGGTTGGCCGATCAAAGTCCGAATTCTAAAGAATATAGTTTCCCTGTCTATTCACGTACAACCAATGGGGAAATAGCTTGTTAAAAAATTCGAAATGACCCTGACTCTCAGCATTTTTTGTTTTTTTTTACAATAGGCTAGTGCACTTTTATAATTCTGCATTGCACTAAAATATACAACTCGCGTCCTGGTCATCCAGCTGAAGGCGTGTACATACGAGGAGGAAGCTCTCGCCTCCATCTTAGCCCTCCAATTCATACAAAAGAAGGTTACCATGGCCCAAAATGAGACAGCCGGAATGATATAAAACAAAATTGAGAGAGAGAAATATCTAAACAGGCATTGAACAAAATTTGAAACCGACAATGACAAATTCAGGAAAAGATGAGACGAAGTTAATTTTTAAAATTAATGTTACAACTGTGCACAAGTTTTAGCGCGCCTTCGCACTCCATATCTTGGTGTTTTTCACTGTCCGTTTCCCGTCAGCTGTGAACCCAATGGAAACTTTATGATTTTTCGGCGATCTTTCTTCAAGATTCACGTCGGAAGGAACGTGACGTGGCAAAAATTCTATGACTCAGGTCCTCTAGTATGGACTGAATGGAGGATCTTGACGGTCCCCTTAAAAGTGGATTTCACGGCTTTTGCGAAAAACAATCACAAGATTCAGAGCACAAATTGCAATCTAAAGGACAGCTTTACACATTTTTCTGAGATGAGGAATCGGAGGCAAAAAATGCAACATTCTTCAACATTTGTGCAGCGAAAAGGCAAAGTAAAAAAAAATGGCTGAATCTTCGAATCTTCTGCAGACTTGCCAAAATTTTATGATAAAATGCCCGAAAAACATGCAAAATGTTCCGCGCGGTCCAGTCCTTTCCCGGCAAAATTTGTCGGTCCCCCAAATAGAATGGTCCCGTATGCCTAGTTGGCGGTCCGCTGTAGAAGAATCACACCAACACCCAAAAGAGAGCCTACTACTGCGCATGGAGCTCAGTACAATTTGCAAAAAAAAATCAAGAGATAATCCCTGAGTAGCATCGTAGGTCGAAGGACGTGAAAAATGCAAAAGTGTTGTAGGAGAGTCATAATGCATCAACTGCATCTAAGGCCACCTGAAATGCAAACATTTTTAAAAAAAATGTGGGAGGAGGGGGATTCGGCTGTCCCTCTGATAATGAGATTTAGACTTACTAATCTTCCTGGCCACTTTGCCCCGATTCGATTTGGCGAGTAAAGGCACAAGACTCTCAGACAGCAAGTCACATTTAATAAGACATGTGGAAATGCGAATATTTCTGGACTTAAGTGACCAAATTCCAGCTATGTCCACCGAAAATTTGAACGATAATTACCTTTCCTACTGCCACTAGGTCTATCTACCACTACCCAACCCCCCCCCCCCCTCTCAAACAAATTCCCTCTGATCCTTCAATCACATCCGCCTCTGCCATACGGCGGAAAGCTTCATATAGTCGGAAGTAACACGCTTTGCTCTATTTGGAATCCATTTTCTGTTGAACGTCGCGGACGCCCCATGATTGTAAGAAGCCTTTAATAATCGTGTGGCTATTTGCTTGACCGCAACAAGTTTCTTGTCTATTTTGTGGGCCTTACGCACTTCTACATTTTGCCCTAACTGGGTAACACCGTATATCTACTAGCATCGCTTAATTCTGTAAACTTTTAACACAACCTGGGAGTATCTTATTCAAGAGGGTTAATATTTTCCTGAGATTCGGTGAAAGTTCCTGCCCATTATAGTCAGACAGTACAGTCCAGGTGGGCATAAGTGAACCACGTTAGGGTCATTGCATAGGCCTACTCAAGTTAATCCCTCGAGAACTCGTGTAGTGCAAGTGAACTAATTCGGGGGATGCGGAGACATGGAGAAATTACGAGCAGGTGAAGCGAAACTGACTTTTCACCCTACAATGCCTAATCTGAACTTCAATGAAATGTAGGCACCTTTTTTGGATTTGGGTAATTTGTAATTGGAATAGTATGACAAGCCCACCATTCCAATACAATGAGCCTCTACTAAATACCATCACCGCGCCACTGCATCAGCTCCGTACAATGATGTGTGTTAAGAAAAGACCCCCATATCTATTCCAGCCCCCCCCCCCCCCCCCCCCCCCCCCCCCCCCCCCCGCGACCCACTGGAAAAAGAATCCTAGCTACGACTGGGCCGCTGGATTCAACTTTTGTGTACCGAAAGTAACCACACGTTTCCTCCCTGCAATCTGAGTGACCCCTTTCATTCACAATTCCCTCAGAATCTGTTTCCAGTACCCAAATTGTAACCCGCATGGTTTTCTCTTGGGTTATTATTGTTTTGTAGTCACTATGCTGACAATTTTCCTTTCTTTCACAAGCATTAAAGAGGTTGTAGATGCGTGGTCAATTCTTCAATCATTTTCCTTTCAATTCACCAAAATTGCACACTTAGATGTTGCAATTAGGCACGGCAAGTCCAGTCCGGTGAATCTGGTGAGGTAAACAAGCAGTGGCGGCGGAAGCCTACAAATTTTAGGGGGGGGGGGGGGACGCAGACCAAACATTGTTGTATGAATGGATGTGTGTTACTATCTAACGAGCGCCACATTGGTTGGTGCGTAGGTACGTGAAAATTTCGGGTTTTACAAACCCCCCAGATGGCCTTGAAACGACACTTTCTGAGCCTTGTGACTATATTACCCAGTCATAAAACTGGTCATGTCTCAAATGGTAGTTATTAATAAAAGTATGTATGGAAGCATGATAAAATGCATATCGATGGGTTTGGAGACAGCAAATCCCGCTGAGGATAGCCCGGGGAAAGGGATTGCACACCTTCGCACCCCCGACCCCCCCACCCATCTAAGAAAATCCGTGTTCTTCTTAATTCCGGTGAAATGTCCAGTCCAAATCGAACTGAGTAATTAATGAATCTCACGCCGGTAGCCCCTTTCCCCTCCCGCCCCAGTTGGCCATCCCACTGTGGCACGTGGTTTACGTTCGGCCTTGCAGTCTGTTAGGTTTAGGTCGGACTCCCGTAGGTGAGACGAGCCAAACACTGAAAGATTAACATGTTTTTTAACACTTTTGGTTTTCCTCGCATTTCACAATATTTGACCAACTAAGTGAAGTGAAAAATTAATTACCTACGTTTAGAAGACACTAAAAGTGGGTGTCTCTGATACGTACGTAACACCCTTTTCCACTTGGTGATGAAGTTTGTGACAAAAAAAAAAAACAAAAAAACAAAAAAAAAAAAAAAACAAAAAAAAAAAGAAAAAAAAAAACCACAACAAGAGAGAGGGGGAGGGGGAGATGAGAGGAGGGGAAATCAAGGTTTCAAAATATGTTTATTGTTGTATCGCAACATATCTGTAAGCAATTTAGCGCGTTTACAGTCTAACAGTTTGTCCTACATAATAATGCTGTTTTGGTGTCTTTTTCTTTGAAACGTACGTAACACCCTAAAGGCTACTGCAAGATAGTAAAATGATAAAGTCATTCACAGACATGTCATTGGGTTTTCTTCATGGTCATCATAAAGCTGAACAAAAAATGCAAGCATCACTTTTCTATTTTTAATGCTAAGGACATTTTAAACTGTCCCACTTTTGTTGCCAAGTATTGTGGCCTTGTACATAGAGCGGTAATATGGTCCATCTTGAATAATCTAGTAGGCCTAGTCTAGCATTACAGTCCGCGGTCATCACTTGGTGCTTGCCAAAATGCTTGACTCGTGTTTCCTGTTGTTCTAAGTTTTTTCACATTTCTCTACTATGAGGTAACTATTTCCCCATTCGATTAAGATTTCGCTACAAGCTGCGATATCGCAGCCCAGGGCGGCAACGGGTTCGTACAGCAACATTCGTTGAACTTGAAAGGATACTAGTTTCACATTTATTTAGCCTGTTATATCTATTTGTCTATATATCTATCCACATGTTCCGAAGATCGATAATGATAGTTAATTGTCGATGGTTGGTGTTAATTTTCAAATTTCATTTGGTCAAAATTTTAGAGGGGGACGACCCCCCAATCTAAATTTTGGGGTACGCGTCCCCTCCCCTCCCCCACGTCCCCCCCGCGCGCCGCCTATGATAACAAGCCAAAATTTGCGTCCGTACGCTTTTTCTCCTCGCTTATTCTGTTTTTTTTTTCTTTCTGGCTCTGTGTTTCTGTCGCTCCTTAAAGCGCCTGGAGGCTTTTTGCATTAGGCGCTCCGTAACAAGTCCCCTATTATTATTATATTATTTATGATTATTAAAAAAGGTAAGAAATACCCAATATCTTTTTGAATCTGGAAAAAAGTAACTACGAGAAGAAGTCTATAACGTTCGCAACTGATGGCAGGGAAATAGACATTACAGACCTTTCTGATTTTGAAAAACTACCAGAACACGTTTTATGAAAAATTATATTCTCCTAATGAGGGCCCTCGTAATTATAATGGATTTACACAATTTCTCGGTTCAACGCATCGCTGGCGAACAAAGAGAGGGTTGTGAAGGTTTTTTTTTTGTTAAATGAAGGGAATGCTGGCATAGGGTTTATCGAGCATGCCCTCAAGTAAAGTCCCAGGTAGTGATGGGCTACCAGTAGAATTCTATAGCTGTTTTGGCCAGAGATTAAGCGTCTTTATTATTATTCCCGTAACTCAGGTTTTGTGACTGGAAAATTCTCTCCCCCCCCGAGCAGGTAAGGAATTAGTACTTTATTACCACAGAGGAAAAACTAAGAAAATAGAAAATTGGGGACCAATATCCTGATGAAATGTAGATTACAAATAGCTGCTGCCTGGTATTGCTGCAGACTTAAAGAGGTATTAAACCAAATATTATTCTCCCTGACCAAACTGGGTTTCTTAAAAAACGGTATATTGGGAGAAAATATTCGACTCATTCTAGATACAATAGAATATGCAAAGCAAAATAAAGCCCAGGATAGATTTTGAAAAAGTCGTTTGAATAGTATTAACTGAATTTCCTTATCATCCTAGTATTTAATTCAATTTTGGTGAATATAATCATACTTTGTGGTAAAAACTTTTATTCTAACTTACTGCAATGCGCATGAATCACCGGGACTTCATCTGGATTTTTTAGTGTTGAAAGGAATGAGGCACGTGGTATGTGGCCCTTTAAAGTCCCTAATCTTTTTTATTTATGTGCAGAAATACTGGCCTTAAAATTACGACAGGATCATGTATACAGGGGGTTTTCCAGTTGGCGATGTTGAAGTTAACTTTCCTGTATGCTGAGATACTACTATTTTTTTCTTAAAGACAGTGAATCGTTCCTTGCGAATAGTTTATTGCAATTTTGAAAGATTACGAACAGTTTGCAGGTTTGAGAATAACCTTTTCCAATCAAGTTTATTTCCTATGGTTTTGAGGATCCACATAGGCACACTTCACGTCCTCTTCATAATATTCCTGTTACGAATGTGGGTCCTGTTCGTGTTTTGGGGTAATGGTTACTAAAAACGGTGATGATTTATTTGCTTTAAATTACATGCTAACATTGTCAAGCACTTAAACAGATTTTGAATATTGTGGTCCAACTCGGGATCTGACCCCTATGGAAAACTTGTTGTTTGTGAAAAAGCTTCGCTTTGGTCTCCGCTTGTATTCCCTGTTTTCATTTTAAACCCGACCCTCCGAAATTGTTCACACGCCAATTAAAATACTGTAACTATTTAATGTCATTTTGGGGTGGTAAAATGACAAGATCCAAGAGACATATTAACACGTCCAACCCATTGATGGGGGTCTCAATATGAATAAGGTGTTTGATTTCATGAAAAGTCTAAAATTACATGGGTTAAGAGATATATTGACCACACGGAAGGTCCATTGGGAAAACTTGTTCGATTATTTCCTGAGGAACGTTGGTCAACATATTCTTTTTCGCTGTAACTTCAGAGGCATAGACTTGTTCCAGAAAGTGAAAAATCAATTTATTTTTAAACTGCTGTTGCGCATGGAGTGACCTCGACTTTTGTTTACTCCACTCTTAAATTCGGTGATCAACTTTATGTTGAACAATACTTTTATCAAGTTTAACAACCGATTCTCTGGTAATAAGAAAGTGTTATAATTCTAACGTTTTCGGTCTGTGAGGGACTTTTTTCACAAGACTGGAAGGCCCTTCGGTATAATGATTTTATTGATCGATTCAACTTCCCCACCCTTTCCGTTTACACACAGCTGAATGAATTATCCTTGCTATTCCTTCGGATTGGAGGTCGTCTGGGAGATTACTAGGGTTGCCATTTCGGCATCCTAGTCAACAAATATCGGCGCAATTGTTTTGTAAGAAAAATGTCCTGTCGTGTATGCGTATGAATCTTTAGGAATTGTAATGTTATAAAAACCACGTTGCTGCTTGAAATGGGAACAGATTTGAAAGTAGAGATTTGATTGGGGCAGTTTTGTTGATATATGTAATAATATGAGATACCAAAATTAGATATTTCAATATAAATTCATCCCCTAGCACTTATATCACAAACCATTTCCTGTTGAGAATTAATGTAATAGATAATCCTAACTGTACCTTTGCGTGAGGCCATTGAATCAGTTTCTCATTTTTTCTGGCAGTGTAGAGACGTTACAAGAATGTGGGAGAAAATATGTAGTGACCTTTTCAATTCAGATACCCTAGACTATGACAATGTGTGTTTGGTTACCAAAGATGCATAGACTATACAATCTTACAATATTTCATGCAAAGTACGGTATTTTATATTTATCTGCAAAAAAAGGGCCCCCCCCTTGATAAACGGGTTCATACTATGAAGTTCCCGACAAGACAAAGTTAGGTTTATTTTTGGATTGGAGTTGGCACGTGTTTAAGTCCGTAAATAAGGGCCAAAGACATAAAGGCATTGAGAGATTTCTATTCTGTCATTGTTGAATATTTATGTTTAAGTTATGTTGTACTCATACTCACGATATGTTTATTATGAGTATTCTTATTTGAAATACGAAAATCTTGTATCTCCTAGAAACTTATGTTGCACATACTGATGGTCGGTAATGATGTGGTCTAATAGCCGTACTCCTCAGGGGTGCCCAGGGATTCCATAAATTTCCACAGGAAACGTAAATAAGCGGCGTTTCCATGCACGGGGCGGCGGGCGTCTAAACGCTCCCGTTATCTTCAATGGAGCCTTTCCATGCACGCGGGCGGGCCGGCGGGCGGGAGGGCTTTTCCTCGAATCTGGTCATGTAGCGATTTTCCGCCCGCCCGCGTGCCCGCGTGGTTTTCTTAATCGCTTTTCCGGGGATTTTCCCTGCAATCTTACTGGCTTGTAGCCATATAGTGCAGAGGAGAGAACAAATTTTGTTAAAATCATGTTCCACGCAACATCTCCTAACTGTTTCAAACACTCGTAAATGATATTCTCTCCTTTTTAACAGGCCGGATACCTTTTGAACACATATTCGCATGTTTAAAAAACTCATACTGTCAAGTTTTTTGCTAATTAATGCTCCAAAACCTGTCAATTGTGAGTTAATTCTATTAATCAATTTTTGTGATTTTAGGCGCTATCGTTGACCTTTAGAACATGGTTTCTAAGAAACTAAACACCAGTGTTAGGTTTAAACACTATAGTAGTTCGAATGCGTCTGGTGTTTGATAAATAATACTGAATAGTATCATAATAATAACAAGATAACAAAAATAATAGTAGGCTACACGGTTTCTTGTATAGCGCATTAACACACTGAGGTGCGTGATTTCGAAAAAACGCCCGCCCTCCGCCCTCGTGCATGAAACGGGTCACTCGCGTTGTCCGCGTGCCCGCCCGCCGCGGAAACGCAGCTTGCTGAGCACGGCCGACAACAAAAAATATTCCAACGATCCCCTTTTCAAACTTTTCGAACGGATTTCATTAACTTTGAGTCTTCGTTTTCTGTCGAAATTGAACCGATTTGTGATATTGAAACGTCTATTTCAATCTACTAATTGCATCGATCCGAATTGACAATAGACAGAGAGAATGAGAATGATTCAATCATTTCATTTGATAAATGACTTCGCAGTCTGGCGGTAGAACCACAAGAATGTGGCAACCGGCCATACAGCATGGTCATTACTATGGCACCCGGTTCAAGGGGCCTGTTCTGTAATGACTCTATGACGATCAAGTCGAACGTCGTGACGGGGCCACAATAGGCCATTGTCTTAAATTGCTTCTTGCCTCTTAACATTTAAGCACATAATTGTAGTATTCATCTCGGTACATGTGTGCGGTTTGAGCTGCAGCACATTGTGCCTAGTTCATAGTGTTCCGCGAAATCTCCCTTTGGCGTGGCTGGAATGCACACGCTGAATGAGTCACAGAAACACATATTTTTTTCTTAAATAGTAGGGAAAATATTCAAATTGTGAAATTAGGGGGGGAAAAGACATTTAGGCAAGTTTCCCTTCCCTCTGGACCTATTTTTCACACTATTTTTCAAGATATTACTATTCCAATGGCCGAATGATTTCAAATTGTGTAACAATGATTTTTGCCTTAATTTGGGGATTTTTGAAATATGTCTACTTTTTCCGTATATTCAGAGATTGAATGGACTGAATGGCTTTCAAATGTTAAGAACAAGACATAGGTACTCAGTAACTGAGGGTTTCCCAGCAAAAAATGCTGAAAAAATCCTGAAATGCCATGAGTATGATTCTTTTTGGGGAAAACAACTGTTTTCAGACATATTTTGCAATATTGCAGGTAAAAACGACCAAAGAGTTCCAGTATCCAACATAAATTGCACAAAGATGAGATCCCGCACCTCAGGATTGCAACCTGTTTTATTTTCAGGTCACTGAATCTTTTCCTATTATTGATTGTTCTTCTCTCCTTTGCAGTCACTAGGCTACTCTTCTACATTCGAAACCTCTAGCTAATAGCCCCAACAGTTCAAGTGGCCCCTCGACTCTATGTACACGCAGATGAGAGTGACCATCCCGTAATGTATCCCATCCATATTCTGTAGTCGCCAGCCATCCTGTACTTAGTGGCAACAACGCGTGCCATAATTGGCCCGGAAATTCCTTCTTACACTACGAGGCAGGAACCATTAAATGCGTACGTACATCACAGGAAGCCCTCGCCTCGGAAAAATCAAATCGCATTCAGGGACATCAACATTTAACAGTTTTGAGGAAGCAATAACTTGCGCAAGAATCGGATACTATACGTGGCGGAAGGTTGATCACTGAGCATGTCGGATGACGAGACTCACCTACTCTACTAAATGACATCTGACAATTTCTGGACTTAGGCACGTTGGGATTGGCGCACCATATACGTACCACCACATATTTAATTTTCACTGATGTTCTGGAACTAAACTGTCTGCAAGATTCACATTAAACGGAATTTGCATTTTGAGAGATTAGAGAGGAGAAGAAATTGCAGTGCTCAACAATCAATCGTCATTGAGAGAAAAAGGTATCAACACATAGAATATTTTTAGTAGTGTAATATTGGATGGAGGAAAGCTGTTTTCCGCAGTTAAACTCCCGTGCCGTAGGTGAGAAGCTCCTGTCCTAACCCACATGCCCCCTCACCGTTCTATAGTATATTACTATAATACTTTACGTAATATATAGCTGGTCCATCCTCAATATTGCGCACAAGCACCTGAGCCCTCTGACTGCAATAAATTTCCTTTGTAGACTCCGATCCTCCAATAATAATTCATCACCATTTTGGAATCACCTCCTCACGCTCTTCAAAATGCTAACTAAAAGCGGTCCATATCCGGTGAAAATCATGAAACTATTTGAAGATACCAAAGCAGTATTTTATTCGACCCCCACCTCATTTGCGCATTGCAACTTGAGTCGAACCTGCCACTAAATTCAGACTTTTTTCTCAGGAAGTAATATAACAGGTACCGAGAAAGATACTCAATTTCTGCTGAAAAATTGCGATTTGACAATGAAGACATGGTAACAGTCACGAAGACTTAAAACAATTTGCTGATTTCGGATTTAGTCTTACCCAGTTAGGCAACGAATTTAGTGTGGCTAGGTTATGACAGGTGGCGAAAATTGAGGTAGTCGATTACGTACAGTCATTGTATATACTCTAGACTATGAACGTTGAGGGGGCCTGTGTCCTAACCCCGATTCCGCTCTCCTTGTTCTATGTTAGTGTTGTGAACTTGTGATTCCTATTGCGTGTATTTGAAGGAGCAAACTGATCTGAACATTAGAATTTTACCAATCGACGATATCATTGACCAATGAATAGCTGTGGCCTAGCGTTTTGACCTGGAAGTATTACATAGATATACCTTTCACAGATAGCATGTTGTGGTGGGTCCTGTGGGGTTGCAAACACCACACAAATGGCACCTAACTGTCTTAACACCTTGTGTTGAAGCTCTGCATCGTTTTGAACACTGATTAAATGCCATATTACCAATTTTTAGACCCCTTCCCCTGGAATGCCCCCTCTTCCCCCCAAAAAATGGCACGTCGGGCGACGCTTCTGGGCTAACAACCCTTTGCCCTTCAGGCCTCCGGCACTCGCAAGGAGACGTGCTCGCCCACCTTTTCGGGAACATTCCTGTCTGAATCCGACCCCAACTAGGGTATTAGGGACCCTCATCGGGCGAATCCTACTAGCCCGGCCCGACTATAAGCACTTTTTTTTTTCCTCTTCAATCCTTTTATTGTACCACTCATGTCCTTTACGACACGGAAGACTTAGACTCCATTAGAGGTTAACGCCCTCATAATCTGTCCATTTTCTCTGAATTGTCAAGAGGTCATATATATATAGTGACCGATCGTGATCGATCACGGCGTGGAGTCAATCCAGCGCGTCCTTTTTGTAGTGCAGAACGTGCGCTATGTACTGCGTGTTAATATCACCTGATTCAAAACGTCCGCGCGATAGTATTATTCTAATTTTTAGACGGCATCAAACAATTTATCATTCCATTGTTCCTATTTCGGGAGAAACCAATTTAGAACCCTTGAGGATTTTGGTGTTTTTATAAGTTGCTGAATCACCCTGCCAGAAATTTGCCGAAAAGAACAAGAATTGTTTTTTCATTTTTTCCATTTCCATGGATAGTTTGACAAGAATGTTTTTAGTTGTGAATTGCAGGTAACCGAGTTCGAAATGTTTGCATGCTGTAAGGAGTGATTTTCTGCATGGTGATCGACTCAACGCTTTGAAAGCCTGATGCTTTGTTGAATTCTCCCATCTATTTTTGAAACCGTTTTTGCCTCGAACACTTCATTCCATTGAACGAATTATCATGAAGGAGGATAACAGATAAGGGAATACTTCCGGTAAGTTTCGTTCATTTCGCCATTTGTTTTCTTTGCTTTGTTTTTGTCACTTAGGTGATCGACTCACATTGATAGTAGTACTCCAACTGAACTAGTTCACGAACTGAAACACTCTGTTTTTTACTCAACGTTTACACATCCCTCCACAGAGGGTGCATGGACATCCCTATCCCAGCTTACGATAACTCGCAGTCCGCTAGCGGCCTGCGAGCCCTCACGATCGATTACGGCATACTTTCTCACCAAACTTTGCCATAGCTAGCTTCTTATCCTTTCTCACTTTTTATCCCCTCTTCATATGACTGTGTTTTGAAACGTCAATCCGTTCACTGAACGGACAAATTGCGCTTAACATTTTCCGTTACCTCGTACGGTAGATAGCTCTTCCAAACGAGGGTTGTCAGCGGCCTCATAATTCACCTAAGAATTCATCAGGCAAAACTAGGCTTTAAAAACAATCTTCAACAAAAATACCTGATCTCTTCCCTCAATCGGAAAACTACTGAAATTGTACGTATAAATGACGAAGAATCAGTCAACGGATGAAACAAACACCAGTAAAGGAAGGAAAAACATGCCAATTTCAGCTATATAGCAACCCCATCAATCGTGTGACATCCATAGATAGACTGCGTGGTCGGCTTCTGTATTTGCAAGCCAATGGAACGCGCGGTTGAATGGCTGGGAAATCAACCGACACATTGAGCCTATGTAGCATTACCATTGCCTGGTACTGAGGCAACGACGGTCCATTTCATCATCGTTATTTCGGGAAACTCGTAAGTAAATATAAAATACTTCTGCTCGAAAATATGGAAATACCTAAAAATACGATAGGAGGCTTTTGGACGGTAAAAATTCAGAGTGAAATTTATTCAAATGACAAGACCCAGTTGCGCGAGATTGGGACTACAGAATATTCTCAAATCCTCGGCGGGCGGCGATTTTTTTTTCGCCACTTCGAGCGCACATGAATGCTGAAAATAGAGGCAACGCCGCGTCGACAGGAGAATGAAGTTATAACTTGAAGTTGAACTATGACTCATAACAATACAACAATGATTTGCGATTGTCAATCCCAGTCGATCGCGTCTTCAGTAGACGTTGAGCGTATTGCTGAAAACCCAATAATTACCCCCAAAACTCTTTTAAAATAGGCGATCTCGAAGAGGAAAACAGCTTATTATGTACATCATGCATGTGAACGTGTAAATACACCCATTTGGGTTTCTTTAGTTCTTGAGCCACAAAGTCAACCTACTGGATCTGATAGGCAGGAACAAAGTGCCCTTTGGAGACGGTTGTTAATAAGGTGGTTCTGAATCAACAGATTGTTCTAGCTCAATTCTAGAAACACCGGGCCGCATCTACCTTGAGGGCCAGACATCTGAGACAAGAGACAACACCATAAGTGACAGGGCAATATAATAAAGTAATTTTGGCAATCTGGGTCAATGACCCCACATAGGCTAGTAATGATACATTGATACATCAGACTAACATAGGTTTACATGTACGAAATCACAAAACACTTTACAGAGAATTTTTTTTATAAAAGTACCCCGTAGACAAGTTGAACCCCAGCCCTAAAGTGTTCTGTCTCGACTGATGAGATTCTAGGAACGAGGGAAGGGACTAAGTAGTCACTTTGGCGCGCGCGGGTGCGTGTGTGTGTAGTCGCCATTTCTGTTAGCAGGATTCCACGAACCGTGCGGACGCTATAAGTTACTATAGATCATGCAGGTGAAACGCAAAATAATTCCCGAAGCGGACTGCGTGACGCATGTTTAGGTGTACTATATTGCACCCAGTTGCATATATAAACGACAGCGCAAATGCCAACAAATCAGAGTGAACGGCTTATACTCAGACGTTGGAACGGAATATGTGTTCGGCGGTTCTATTCGAACCAAACTGCATTCAACAGCTGGCCCCGAAATAAATATTTACTCAAATATTTAGTCTATACTGAGTGCGCATTCTTTTTGTTGATTGTCCCTATGTGCAGAAACCTAAGCGCTCCGCGTCGCAGTATAGTGAGTTTAGTGGCGTCTTTCGTGGGCATACTGAACGTGAATTGCAAGGAAATTTTTACTTCTGGCAATTTTTGAGATTTTTGAGATTAGGGAACTTTCATGCCCACCATTTCATTCAAAAAACCAAAGAGAACCAAATGGCGCTTGTAACAGTATAGCCCTAATCGACTAGTCGACCCCCCCGAAACAAACAAAAAAGTGCCCTATGACGGTTTATAGGTCGGTCCATTGCATTATTAGGGAATAGTATGGAGCTGGCTTCCAATATCCTACGATTTCCCAAACTATTCTCTATAGCTTATACTCCCCTTTTTGTCATTCTCGCAGGCATTAGTTTACGTTGTATGATATACATTTAGGAATTTATCCTTTGTTTTATTCAAAAAAAACCCTTTGACGTGATTAGTCTTGTATGTTAACCGAAACTTCAGCTAACACTGTACGCCGTGAGCCCCAACCACGCCATTCTTGTTCAAACCACGCAGTCTGTGAGTAGAGAATACCGTTAGTCCACGCCCATTATGGTAATGTGGCCGGCGTCGAAGTGGAAAAAAAAACTTGGTCCGGCGGGCGGCGGCTGACACTAACCCAGTCCTTGATGGCACTGCGCCCTGCATGACCATCAACCAAATTTTTGGGCCTGTTAATTTTCCTTCCCTGCCCACACTTTTCTTCCATTTCGCCTGTGGTTTTAAAATGTACCTTCATTAGCAATTCATGAAATGGGGGAGGGGAGGTGGGGGTGGGGGAATGAAGAGGTAAAATCTAAGTGAACATATGGTTCGCAGTCTCTCTGTAGCGAAACATCCTTTCTCCCGGCAACCACAGCCGTACTCCCTGGAGGTGCCGCAGCTGCTGCCTCAACCTTTGTTTTGTAGGTTTTCGTTAAGGCCCCTCCTTTGGGCGCCCTGTGGAGAACTCGGAGCAGCTGGATTCATTGTTTTGCCACCACGCCTACTTAAATTTTGCTGGGTATATCTGCAGTTCCTACGCAAATGGGTCTATGCAATTTTGCGCTGCTAGAACTATGGTCAAGTCAGCTCCATTGTGTGCATAACTTCACAGGCCTGCGATTCCACTGGCTTGGAAATGGGTCCGTGCTAGGTTATTGGGCTACCCTGGTTTGTCAAAAGGAGTCTGGTCATGTCATATCATTCATCTAGATTGTCGATTAATATTCCTGCCTATGTAGTTCTTCACATCGCGTGGCCAGACAGCAGCTACGTCGGCCTAACGCTAAATGCCTAGAATTATGTCTCTCTGTACACTCTTGTTTTCATGACAGTGTGGAAGGGTAGATACAAAAGATGTCTACCTCCTGCAAAATCTGACAGCAACTGCGAAGCACTATTCTCAAAATTCGAATAATAAATCTTTACAGAAATTGATTTGGTGTATTGCACCATACCTGCTTCTATATTGCATGATTAGCCGCAAAAGCGGCGATAGTCATTGCTCACGCCGCCGACAACTCTTGGTTTTCGATCTTGGAACATTTGGCCGAACTGTTCTCTTTGGGTGCATTTCCAGGATTCCCCGCGCGTATTCATTCAATTGGCTGGCACAATGGTTGCACAGTAACATATGGCGATGACGTTACGTCTACGTACATGTGTCTGTGTACCCTCAAATTGAACTTGATGCAAATCATCCCGGGGTTACAAGAATTTGTTTTTATCGGTAAAAATCAACCAAACATCAATTAGAAGGAAGTTTTTAGTCCGTTCTTTATCGCCAGCGATCGGAGGTTTGTAAGTATTAACTTATATGTGAAGACATATCTGTGCAGTTAAAGTAGATTGAGCGGAATATAGTGAATAGGATCTCCCCAAAACGGGCTGGAGGTACCCTAGGTGCCTAGACTTTTTTCTAAGTGTGTTAAAGCTGCGTAGGGTTTGCGCAAGGACGGTTAGATGGAGGGTACCGTCCTATACTACAGTCCTGTTCACGGACTAAAACTGAACAAGCCATCCTACCAGGCTATGTAAATATCAGCATGCAGACAACTATGACAACACAAAGACAGACATACGGTATTCACTTACCAGCGCCGTATGCAAGTGATTCCGGCGGCGTCCGTTTGACGACTACAAAACATAGACAGAGTAATCGACTTGCGGCTAGCGCGCTGAGAGACTTTGGTACGCAGTGAATGGTTTCACACCATGATAACAGGAAGCCGGAAAGGCTCTAACCTCATAAAAATCAGTGAGAAGATTCTTATTTGAACGATATGGTAGGATTTTGTTTGAAGCCCATCTATAGTCCAATTTCAAAAGTAAAGTGTACATTGACTGGTTAATAGGCAATGTGTGAAACTCATTTAATAGGGGCCCTTGTGTTAGCAGTCAATGTAGCAAGCAAGAAAAATCATGATAATCACTCATTTGTGAGTGGATTGCCACAAATCCTGATATTTGTTCTTGGTACATGCCTATAGGGTATCCTGTGGTTACCCAGTGATGTCACAAAGAAAGAAGGTATGTTACAATCCGGCAAGCCGTGGTGACTGCGTTGTGCCGCCTGGCAGTGCCACAGGCTATTTGGGAAGCCCAGGGGGTGCCCCTGAATGGAGGCGTTTGATTGGCTTTTAGATTTTTTTCCCCCCTCAACATAGACAAAAAATAATCTGGATGTTGGATCCTTATCTGCACGTGAAAAAAAAATCACATCGATGGCTTCCTCTGATCACCAGCCACAGTTTTCTTTTGGGTCACACTTCGACCCTCTCCTTTGCCTGGATTCGATATTCGTTGACGACATAAAAGGTACGTTATGTTAAATATATTATTTTTATCTACTTTGTGGTGAAATTTCAGAAGAATCTGACGATGCCAAGTGTGTTTTATTTGCTCCGACATCGTCGTGCCCAGCATTGAAGTGTAAACAAACAGCCAAGGCTTACAGCCATTATGTATTAGGCCATATAGCATCGTTCAAGATCACGGCCGGAGTGATTTTCAGCCGTTTTTACCTTAATATATCGATCCCTGCAATGAAAATATGAACAATTTTTCGTCTGAAAAGACCATTCCTTTATAATAATGAATAAAAAATAAGATTCAGCAAGACAGAGAGTCGATGTACATGGATTTGAACACAGATATGAACGATGTACATTACGAAAATCTTACAGGGCAGTGGGCAGCCATTTTGTTTGCCCAAATGCATGTGTTATTGTGTTTCACTTTTCACATTTTTCCTAACACTGGGATATGGAGCAAATCTGAATTGCTGAAAGTCAGTGTCTCTTACAGTTGAGAACCTATTTTTATGTTGTTTTGGAGATGTTCTAGTGTAGTATTATTAAATTAGGAAGCAAAAGAGGGAATTTCCCTGCACTTTGACAGGATTGTGAATACCAAGGTGTACTGAGGCTCTGGCCAAAAAAGTCCTTTTTTTTTCCGAAAAGTGGAAAACACTCTCCCAAACAGTCATAATGTGCCTATTGGATCTGGAATCGCTATTTATGAAATGATTTTATGCTGTTTCAATATCAAGACACACTTATATGTATTGATTTCATGGCCCCCTCCCCAAACTCAATGAATCATATGAATTTGAGCCTGCATATTGAAAAAATATTGAAGGATTATATTTTATTAATACTTATATTAGTGGACTAGAGTGGAGGATTAAAACTGGCATAGGAAAGGTACCTATTGCCTCACTTCACATGCCCAGACATTTTGCAGAGAGAGTTTGTCTACGGACAAAGAAAGTACATCGTCTAGTGAATGTACTTGGACTCGCTCCTCTACATTTCAAATTATTTTTGACTGAAACATGTGAACTGCTACCTGTGAACACGCCTAACTCAGCTCGATCGACTCAAATTTTGCCAGATGCCGCCCCAGAAGAAGAAGCACAGGGTTGTCATCACAACTGCCAGCCTGGATTGCGACAGATCATCTGGCGGAGACCTTCTCTGTGTACCTGAAGTCTCCGGAAGATTTGTAAGAAAGGACATGTCTTGCACCGGTTCACCTCACTTGAAAGACAATTATAGCGAAACGGGGATGACAGCTGAGATCACACTTTTCGCTATCAGATGTAGGAGGTGCCCACCACTCTCGTCTCACGGGTGATGATCTTGTCGAGTGAACCTTATTGAAGTTCAAGAGACACCAATCCCAAGGAGCGGAATCATTTAAACGCATATGTGCTGAGACATGACTTACCTTGAGTGACAACCCCTCCACTGCCACTCAAGACCTGGAGCCTCAACATCAACACAAGCCAGGATCCCTAGTCAAGAAATCGGTAACCTGGAGGTGATGACTGAATACTTCCCACAACCATCACAAGAACCTGCTGCAACAGATCCTACAGGAACTGTTCCACCTCTTCAGGAGCCAGGGCCTTCAGCATCAACAAGAAGTATACACCGGTCCCAGCACAACAAGGAAAAGAAGTGAAGAAGAGACTGGAGTTCTTGTCCAAGTCCAAGGATGCTTGGTGCTGAAGCGATCGCGCACAATTCAGTGCTTTGAGGAAGCAAGTGGACACCGCAACGTGTTGAGAACCAGGCGACTAAGCGATTACGACGTCGATAGTTGCAAGGGACAGAAAGATCGAGAACTGAAGGGCTGCTAGTGGCAATGCGTTATCACGGGGCTAGAAGAAACTAGGGCTGAGCTCTCAAAAATAGGAAGAACTATAAAACAGCTCCGTAAACGGCAGAGAAAAGAGCCAAGAAGCTGCTCGCCATTGAGCAGTACTTTTTTATTTTAACATGAGTTTTTTTAAAAAAAAAACTGTTTTAAAAAAATAAATGTAATTTTACAATAAAATTTTACTTAAAAAAAATTTAGTTTTTAAATTAACATGAAAAACGGAGACAGAAGCAGATCTTAAAGGGAAAGATGAGGAAATGAAGCAGCTGGAGTAGACATCTCCTCCTAAAGGAGCGCCTTGAAACCGTCGAGTCACCTGTTCTTCGAGTCAAAGGTTTAGACAAAAAAAACGTATACGCCGACAATGAGGATGATGGTATTTGACTGTATCGTGAACAAAACACCAACTGCAACATTCCGTCTCTTCGAGCCAGCTGTACAGACGAAGCGGTCTCGATGTGGGTAAGGTCCGAAGCGGAGTTTACTGTTGAGCTCATGCGCGGGAAACAGTTAGGGGCACCTTGCTGCAACTTCAGACGCAGAAATGCTCCTCTCCTCTAAAGACGTTCACCCTTGGTTTTGATGCAACAACACGCAAGAAGGATTCACGTCAACAGCATCCACTTCACAACGAAGGATAAATGTCTAGCTGCAGCAGTTGATCAACTAGCTGGAGGGACTGCGGAGGACTATGCAGAGCACATCTGCAGCACACTAGACGCGCTTGTAGTCCGTACACATATTTCCATGAGGGTGTTGACTTTCAGGACACAAGGCAAATGATGATTGCCAACATCACCAACACAATGGACCGACAGATGGCCTCAATCATGCTGCAATCCGGGATCGTCAACACGGGGGGAAAAAAACGGGGGAAATCTCTCAATGAACTGTACTGTCACCTACACCCACTGGACACCATTGCATCAGCCACTCGTTCTGCACTGAGGAGGAAGTCAAGGAGGAAAAGTGTTCGGGAAGGATTGTATGGCGGGTAACCTCATAGTACAGATGAATAAGCTCCGGTATAGAACGGCAAAGGGGACCCGAAAGGCTTGTGTCTTTTTCTGGCCTCTGACAGAAACATTCCGAGGGGGGTGCCTCCCAAGGATACCGTGGTAACAGAAAAAACTTTTTTTTTTTGGTCCCACTCCTGTTCCACATCCGTGGCAAGCTGGTAGGCATAACGATGCATTCGTCGACCTGATGAAAGAAGGGAACTTCCGGTGGAGGGTGAGGGAGTGCTATCATCCACGACATAACTCAGTGCCTGAAGCAAGACAGAATTAAAGGTTCTGGGTCTGCTCGGAAAGCACCCTTACTGCCACCATGATGAGAGCTTTCTCTACATCGGCATGAAACCCAGATCGACCAGGTGGAGGGCATCGGGAGTAGGGAAAGGTGTAGTTAGCTGCCCCTGAAAGATGCGGAAGAAGCAACCAGAGGCATTGGCTCACAGCAAGTGAGATCTCTTCGGCGATAATGCAGACCGACCCAACACTGATGAAACTCCGTGGAATGCCTATTGGCCCACACTTTGGGTCCATGAGGAGAGCTGCCTGGATGCCTGTGTTGGCGTTTTGGAAAGACAGTATAGCGGATATTGAGCTCGATATAACAGAAACTGAAGGAGGAGACAGCATCGGCCAGATCCCATAACATCGATGCTGAAGAGATAATGGGAATGTTTAGCTCATCCAAACAGAAGTCTCCGAATGCCACCATGTGCTACCTTTCTTGCCGGATGCGCGCATGTAAGAACAGGACAGTAGCATACCTGGATGAGCTTGAAGAAGACCGCCGGGAGGAAGTTCTGCAGAAAGCAGTGAAGTGGGGCAGGCTGCAGAGGAACAAACGTAAAACAAAACAGCAGGAACTCAGAGCAGAGGTGATCAACAGACAGAAGAAGAGGGAGCATGCCCGAGACATGAAAGGAAGGAAACGTTTAGAGAAGAGGTTAAAGGAGACAGACATCGAAAGCGTACGCCAGGAGTTCCCTGATTTGGATTACTCCAAATCTGACGACCTACAGGACTTATGGATGGTAAAGTGGTTGGCAGGAAGGCATGTCATGTATGGATGGAAGAGCAGGAGCTGGTGGTGTACAATTGTAAGATTGAGAAACTGAAGAAGAACAAAGTGTATCGGATTGCTACTGGTTGCAGAATCAGTGTTATGATGATCATGGGACCGACTATGACTTGCCAATTGCAAACATGTTGGCGGCCAGATCTCCTGCACAGGGACCTGTGTTCTGTTAGGTCTTGGAGGTAGTTGAACATCCAGTGTTAATTCTTTCTCCTCCAAAACACTTGTTACGTGTCTCTGACTGTAGGAATCATGGGGGTTAAAGTGGATCAAAGCATAGCCTATGGCTTGTCGTAACTTTGAATGGTGACTAAAAGGGTGATATGTTAAGCATATGACACTATATGACACTATATGACACTATATGACACTTCACTGTTAGTGTGCCATCTGCTTAGATATTGTTCTATTGATCCATTTGAATATCAGCAAGAAACTCCTAAGCAGATCCAGGTTTCTTGTTTTTAAATAGCCATTATATGTCATTGCAGTTTCCCGATCACAGCTTTTTCCTTATGTTAACACTAAGTCAGTGCGGAAAAATGCACCAATTAGCACTGATATAAATGACCCTAACTTCCCCATTATATAGCTATGGGGGTGTATGAGGTGTCAAATTGAAGATCTGGTTATGCTCTATCCAATGAAACTATTTGCAGGACTCCTATTTCAATTCTAATTTTTTGTAACATCCCTAAATGAACTGGGGTCTGTCACATCCTGCATCACCGAAAAGTCATCCCACCGAAAGCCCCCTTTTGTATCGGGAATTTTCTTGTGATATGTTCTCTTGGGGCATTACGTGTTTCATAGAAAAATATCAAAACAGGGGGGCCTCATTTTCTGTATACAGGCTAAACCTCGCCTAAGCTGTTGAATTTACTATATTTTCATTACAGGGAACCCAGTACTAGCCTAGTCCGTAACCAGGACTGTGAGTTCGTGCCTCAGCACACAGTCCTTACGCATAGCAATATAAAAGTGAAACCCAATGATAAACATACGGCGAAAATCAAAACACCCCTCGAAAAGGAGTTAAATTGCAGACAATTCAAACATTCAAAGAATCTATAGAAGCTTAGTGATTTTACCTTTATCACTTTCAAAGCGAGAAACAATTTATTCGTTGCTTCGTCAGAAATCAACGAATAATTTGAGCGTCTAACTTTTGCACCTCAAGTGCATCGCCATTTTCAAGAGGGTTGCCCATGCGCAGTACGTTCACAGCCCCTGTCAATTACTACGGTGGTTTTGAGACACCGTACATGGGCAGTATAATAATTATTATAGTAGATTCATTACACTGTACAAGCGGGTTTTCGTGTAAGCACGCGGGCGGAGGTAAAATCGCTCACCGTTATTTCCAATGGAGCCGTTCCATGCACGCGGGGGGGGGGGGGGGCGGTTGGGGGGGCATTTTCTCAAATCGGTCCATGAAGGATTTTTTTCCGCGTGCCCGCATACCCGCGTGGTATTTCGTATCGATTTCCGGGGATTCCCTGGAATCTTACGCGGTAGCCCAATAGCGCAGAGTAGAGGACAATGTTATGTATTCAAATCATGTCCTAAAAACCACTTCAATGTTTCAAACTTTCAACACTCGTGGGGAGATGTTATACAAATTCCCTCCATTTTTAACGGCCGCGACCCTATTTGAACACATATTTGCATGTTTAAACCATTGACGTGTCAAATTATTGCTAATCAAATCTCCAAAACCTGGCAATTGTGAAGTTTTAATTGTATTTAGGCGCTATCGTATCGTTGACATTTAGAACAATGGTTCTAAGAAACTAAAAAACGGGTGTTTAGGTTTAAACACTAGTAGGCCTATGCGTAATAATAATGATAATAACAATAATAATAATAATGATAATAAAATAATAACAAAATGATAATAATAGTAGGCTACACGGTTCCTATAGCGCATATACACACATAAGTGAGGAGAGGTGTGTGATTTCGAGAAAAACGCCCGCCCGCCCGGTGCATGAAAACGGGTCACTCGCGTTGTCCGCGTGCCCGCCGCCGACAGCGTGCATGGAACACGGGCTTTCACCTTAAAGCGCATGATCCCGGAGCACAATTTACGCTGAAACATAAACAAAGTATTAGAACAATAACCAACATTAACTTGCTTGAAGAAATAGGTTTTTTACCCAAGATTTGATAGTATGAGCAGAAGACGCATGCAGGATGTTTGAAGGCAATTTGTTCGACAATCAGGTGCAATGTTAGTGACGGCTGGTTCCCGATCTCTTTATGGACTGAGGGGCTCGGACACAGTACAAGGCGGACTTCTATCCGCTGATGGACGGAGTGGAGCGAAGCGGTGGTATTGAGCGATGAAGTCCTGCAGGTAGGACGGTGGCAATTGGTAGAGACACTTGTAGACATGATTCAGTATACGGAACTTGACCCTATATTCATGGGAGCCAATGCAGTCCTGCCAGAAACGGAGTGAGATGTGATCTCGGGCGGCTCTACTGTTTTGTACTACTTGGAGCCTACTGAATTTGGGTGGATGGGGATCCAGTGCAGTAAGTACAAATACAGCAGAAGTCAGAGTTTCCCCTGACAAGAGATCGAGAGAGCAAATAGGAAAAATCGGCGGCTGGGAATGGGGAGGTAATTTTTTTTTTAATGGGTGTAATGAAAGAAGAAGAGAAGGTGAAATAACGAGGAAAGATCGAGAAGGAATTGATTAATTGCGAGAATAAGTGGCACAGCCCCCAGCCGGCTGCTTCTGTGAGGATACTCATTTTGCAGGGGCATTTGATGGAGGAACCACCCTCCCACCCGCTTGCAGAGAAAGTGAGAAATGAAAGAAGTGGGAGAAAGAGGAGAAATGTTGATTAAAAGTGAGAAATGACGATCTTGAAAATGGGGTTTGGTGATTACAGGGTAGAAGTGAACTTGAACGGCTACTGGCCAACACTCCAGTGGGGAGCCAAAACGACCAGGAATGGATTTGGTTATTGATCCAGCTTCCATTGTGGCAAGGTGCCTGGTAACAGCAGCCGTATAATTCTTGATTCCGGAATCGATGCGAAATCATGCATGTGGTAAAAGGCATTCCGATCACAGAGTCCTCGGGACAAAGGAGAACTATGACAATCCTTATTTATTGCAATATGGGAATATGATTCCTGATAGTGGTGCCGCGATTGACGCTGAACACTCGGAAGAATGTTCCAATTGGTTAAAGATAGGTGGCCAGAAATAGACTGTTTGAAAACAGTGAGGTGCCGACCGCGTCGTATTGTTCTCCTATCAGCGAGAGGAGCAAGATTGACAGTGGCTGACATCTCAGCAACACAACCAGGAATTCTGGATCTAATCGCGCTCCTCTTGTTGAACAGACTCAATTTGGTCAATATTCCTTTTAGTGTAAGGATGACCTTGAAATGACCTCCACATTTTTCGGGATCAACTATAGTCCCTAACCCATTGAGTTTCGTTAAAATCCGACTAACTTGGAGATTTCGCATCCATTATGCAAATTAGCGGCCCCAGCATTGCAGTGATGCCCACTTCGAACTCAAACGAGATTTCGCTAGGGCGGACATGTGTACCAAGTTCAGATCAATCGGATATAGCGTTAAAGAGTTATTGCCCTAACGCCTAACGTTTCCGGCGGCGGCGGAGCTTGGGACGGCAGCGGCTCCACACCCAAAACCATAATTATCCCCGGACACTTCCAGTGTCGCGGGATATAATCAGTACTAATGTACTAGTCAATATAGTGAGGTGGAAAATAAATTGCGGCGAGAACCAACCTATGTAGGGTAATTTGTACCCAGTTCGGGGTCCAAAGCGTAGGTGAGTTACGCGAAAAGCCCGAAGATTCAGTCAGCGGGGCGGTGGCAAACACAGACAAGCCGTTATATCCTGGGACACTGTTTAGTGAGCGACTGAATAGCCTAGTGAGAACTAAATCAGCCTGCCTTCATCTGCAGACCGTTGTAATTGTCAGTTTACAAATGGTCATATGTATATCCGTAGCTAGAAAACCACACAGGCGCTATGCTATTTCGCGCTCACGTACGTGTATGATAACAGCCGACCTCTACAGTTTTATTCGAGTAGCATACACGTTGAGTCGATTTGCAAGAATGAGCAAATGTGTCAAAAATACATAGTTTTGCCGAGAAATTGAATCACAAAAATTCTTAAACGGGATATTTATGGTATGAATACTGAGTAAAAGTGATAAAATAGGGAAGTTCCCTTACAAAGTGGTCACAATACATTGATGGGGTCGACTACTCATTAGTCCGTATGCTATTACTGCATATGAAAAATACGTTCGAGGCAGTTATCTTGAGAATCCGTTGCTCCGTTGCAGACGATCAAAAATAATTTGGCCTAATTTGTTTCTACTATAAAACTTCATATTTTCGCAGTGAAAAAGAGCCAAAAGTAACAGTCACACACACATGACTTCGAAGAAGTGAACTACGAAGTTTGGTGAGATAATTTGCTATTTTGACGAAGATATGAGAGGCCCCAGGACACTTTGTTCTGGGATTTTGCACAGGCAGGATATGGATGCGCAAGGACGACTTTTGTTAGGTTTGTGAAGCGTACCGTACAAAGGATGACTGGGCAAGGACTAGTCAAGCTAAAAACTGAACCACCGTCTGAAAAGACACATCGCAAAATATGTGCTTCAAACTTTGGTGGAAAAAAACATGACATATACCCATGTACATGTATGTTTGTTTCATTCGATATTTTTTGGAAGAAATCAGATTGTTGTTTTACTGATTTTTTTTACAGTGATTTGTTAGCAGAACACATGTTTATAATATAACTGAAACACGTTTAGAGGTAAATCATGTGACGAGTCGCCAATGTGGCCAAGACTAATACAAGTAGTAGAAAAACATGTTGTCGTTCATTTTGGAGCAAACTTAGGAGGCTGTTGGTAGTATTAGATAGGGTTGTATGATCATCATTCTTCCTGATTTCATTGAAAGCAACAAGTTTGATATACAAACAAAAGATGCATTGTATTCACTTCTGCTGTTATTTTATGTTGGCGGAATATGCAATTGGTGCCTGAAGAGACCAAAAAAAAAAATTTATTGTCTCCTGACACACTCGAGCAACTTTGAAGGATTATATTTTCAAAACTAAGTATCTCACAGTACTCAATCTTGAAAAACACACCAAAAGCAACTAGTTTAAGTGTTTAACACATTCATAACAGTTGAGTTCTGTAATAGCCATACCGAAAATTATACCAGAAGCACCATGTGGGCAGTTGCATTAATAGAAAAAACTAGCAAAATACTCTTGCCCCTCCTACATTAATGCAAATTGTTCAGTTTACATACAACCAATGAATACACAAGTCATGTTTCAATCAACACCTATTGCAGCACAATTGCTATGTAGTTGCTAGGCTAGAGCTGTCAATAAAACCTGGACAACTGTTTTTGTCCATAATAAAAAACCAAATCCTCAGGATTGTGTACACAGTTAAGTCAAATCTTGACCAAATTTCGATTGTCTATTATTTGATACTCCTTCATGAATGGATTAACAGAAATGCTATAATCAATACCTCGCAAAACATTTATTTGATTTTTGTTGATTTGTATTGTACATTTTTTTCTCCTCCTACTGTAGGTTCATACTAGTGGATGGGGGGATACTGTTCCTCAAAAAGTGACCTATACCAGTCATGTGCCCAAATAAAAAATAATGTTATCTATTTCATGCCTGGCTTGATAGGCATTTTGCTTTACTGTAGCATGTAGTTGTACTGGATTGTGACTACATGTATTATGAAGGCATTGTTAAAATTTCATTCAAGTATGCATTCTCATTGGACATAAATGTATTTGATCTTAATTTTGCAGGGAGCCAGAAGGATTCAGAGACCCGTGGAACTTCTATGAGACAGTCATTGAGCCAGCCCATGCCGTCCTCCAGGAGTGACTGAGAGGGTGGTAGGCCAATAGAGACCTACTCTGCAGGCAGATGTAAGTTGTAACAGTTTATCAAAGTATGGCAGGGAAATGTTTTTTTTCATGCACTATACCCAAAATATTATCACATTACAGAACTCGCCCCTTGAACCGAGTGACATAGCTAATGACCCTCCTACATGACAGGTGCCACATTCGTGTGGTTACTACTGCGGACTGGGAAAGCGATTTATCAAAATGAAATGATTGAATTATTCGCATTCTCTCATTTTAATTGTCGAATTTGGATCGCTGGCAAATAGTAGACTGAAATAGAAGTTTCAATGATCAAAATCTGTTCAATTTCGACTGAAAACGACAGACTCAAGTTTATATGAAATCCGTTCAAAAGTTTGAAAAGTGGATAGTTTAGATATTTCGTTGTCGGCCGATGCTCCGTATTCTACGTTTCTGTGGAATTTTTCTGAGAAAAATATATGTATCCCATACTATTTCCTCCAGACATTTCATTTTTGTCAAGTATTAGCCTCGCCCACCGTCGCTTTTCGAGTTTTAACGTTTAAAAAATCCGTCCAGTACAATTGAAACCCTTCAAGGTCAAATACCAAGTGGTCCAAGGAGATGCTCCAATGGGGAGAAGCGGCTTGATTTTTTATGTCAGTGAACCGGCCGATCGGCCAGTTCACTTGTCCACGTTCAAGGGGCTTGGCTGGAAATTCTAATGCTGCAAAACAGCATGGCAGTTGGCATTAGGAAAAATTGGCAGAATCTGCTTGCCCATCCCACATTAATGCAAATTGCTAGTGTACAGTCCAATGGATACATACATGTCTCAACACCTGTTGCTACTTGCTACACAGTTGCTATGTAGTTGCTAGGCTACAGCCGTCAATCATGCTGTACATCTGTTTTTTTTATCATAATGAACACCAAATGACTAAAGTCAATGAGAATCGTTGAAATTGTGGTGAATTGGCCATGTTTGGCTTACGATGTCTCTACAACCGTTTAAACAGTTAACCAATCTTGAATTTTTTTGGATCTTCTTGCTATTATAATACACTTCATGAATGGATTAATGAACTGGTCTAATTCAATAGTTTACAGAAAACCTGAACACGTCTAGTCTCTCCTGCAATAAAGTACTCTTTGCAAAGGAGGTCAGCGGGTTGCTCTGTCAGATATCAACTGTCTACTTACAAACTCTTCACAATCATCAGAACGCGTTGTGTATATCATAACTTCAACAGTTGCATACAGACTTGGCCACTTTTCTTGTATGCAAATAATCCCAAATATATAGACGGTGACCTTGTTCGTGATTAACATGTAATTCTGTAATCTACACCATTCAGAAGAACACCCCAGCATAACTGAATCGTTGTGTGTTGGTTGTACGTTTTTATGTGTCAATGCTTGGCAGATTTGAAGCTTTTCAATTTTTTCTGAGAACATTACTGGAATCTCATTCAATTTATACTGTATTACTCCAAATTGCCCCAGATCAATCAAAACTGTCACTCGGAGTCATAGTCACAGGAAATAATATTTTGTTAGTTATTCGAACGATTTGTTCCATCCGGAAATGATTAAACTTTGTGAATTTTCATTTCTTGCAGTGTCAACGAGGGGTCTCTGCGAGGAGTAAGCTGTAACCAGCTGTCTGCCAGTTTCCAGATGGTGCCCTTGGACCAGTCACAGTGTGCTGGACCCAACTCAAAAGATCCAGAATAGAGAAGAAGGTGACAATGCAGTAAATGTAGCATGTATGTAAGTGGATAATATGAAGCGCATGTAGCTCACAGGCGGTTTTGTTCAGAATTCTGAGCCTTGGTTTGACTTAACGAGCAGGGGTGTTTGTCAATATTCCAGTGTGCAACCAGCAAGAATTACGAGACAGGTATCCCAGGCATCTCATCCAGGGAGTGCTGATTGGGGACGGCTAAAACAACCAGGATCACCCTCGGGTAGCTGGCTGCCAATAGCCCGCTGTGTAAACAAGCAGACGCGAGGGACTGGTAATGTAGGTGTCAGGTGACCCGGAACATCCTCAAGCGGCTGGCTGTTAAGTACAAAGCCTGCCCCCCAAGAATCCAGAGACAGCAATCATAGTAGCAGGTCTGCCATCTGCCACACATCCAGGAGTGACTGACCGGGATTTGGCGAACAACCAGGCTCATTTTAAGGCAATTGATTACCAATTTTGCCTCTCATCTAACAGTAACTGAGTGAGCCTAAACAATATGGTCATCCTGAAATGGCCAGACTGCCATGCATAACGGTGTACTCCTCATAACATTGTGAGTTTTTTTAAACCATCATTAAAGTAAGTCTTTCGATGAGGGGGGGGGGGGGGGGTTGGTTCGTTACAAAACTGTCATTATGCACTTGTATCAGTAAAGATTTAGATCAATTTGACATGGTCTGTCAGTGTTAAGATCAATTAATTTATGCTGGAAGTTTCCAACTACATGTGGAAATTTTTAGTGAAAATTGCTCCAGTCATGGTTTGTTGTCCACCAAAAATAATTGTGAGAGCCTTACGGTAGACTACTCAGCAGTGATGAAAAAATGTTGCCTCGCAGTCAGAGGTAAATGTACAACAGGTCCAGAAGCCCTGGCTTCGGTTTACCTCTGATCGAGATGGTGGAAGGAGGCATAGAAAAGGAAAAGTGACCGAGACCCCCGCCTTAGCATGAACATTGGAATGACGCAGTGTTAAGATTTGTCACAGGAATGAGTCCTTTTGAAAACTGGAGATGTCTCAAAATTTCCAGCCTAATACAAACTCATGGGAGAGTGAAACTGGTTATGTGGGAATATGACTCGAGTTCATTCAGGAAAAGTTCTGTAGAGGTTCGGGGTGAGTCGGGTCAACGATATTGTTTAGTGGATTGTAGTTGCGTGAGTTGACTTGTGTATGAGAGTATTTTAAAATGTTTAGTGAAAGTGGGAGGTATAGCTACAGTGTATACTTTTGGTTTCATTCCCGACGTGCCAGCTTTTTATAGGAATTCATCCAGGGATGTGCCCAGAAAATTCTGAGTACCGGTGAAACCTGGTCATAAATGGCAGTGCAGCACCCAAAACGACAGCATCGTATGTAATTTGATAGAAAACAAGGAGATAGTGCCTGGTGAATTTGGCTAATTTGTCTTGAGTGCCGGGTGAAATGGTAGAGTTGCGGGCATTACTACCCGGTGCCGCCCGGCGTGGGCACATCCCTGTTCATCACAATGTACCTATGCAAATATCACCTTGCCAGTGTCAAATTAAGCATCATTGTTCCTTTGAGTGTATTTATTCCATATATCTTTCAGTGATATGTTATGTTTTCATAAATTTGTCTTGAGTGCCGTGCGTTACTACCCGGTGCCGCCCGGTGTGGGCCCATCCCTGTTCATCACAATGTACCTATGCAAATATCACCTTGCCAGTGTCAAATTAAGCATCATTGTTCCTTTGAGTGTATTTATTCCATATATCTTTCAGTGATATGTTATGTTTTCCTATGTAGTGTTCAGTTTGCATGAATACATGAAAAAACTCATCTCAAATTTGTGACTTCATTAGATGTATACAGGACCTTGCGCAATCTATCCTGAGAATGCTGGGCTAAAAAAAATAGTATATGCAATGTTCCATATGCTAGTCTTGGCATTTGGTTTATATTTAAAGTTTATTTTAACTACTAGGGAACATATATGTGTGCCAACCTTTCTCAAATTGCAACCATTGCTTAAAGGTTTACTCTGCAATAGCAAAGCATTGGTAAGCTGTGATGCTATGTATCGGCATTTCGGCGGCAAGATATTGCTTGGTAAAACACCCACTCCCAATTACCTGTCGGGTGTAAATGTTATTGGAAAATAGCGTTTACAAGATATTGACCCAACGTTGTTCCAACCTAAAAAATGAAATAAGAGAAAGTTGGCAAAACGTTGGCCCATTGTTGTACCAACCAAAATGAATAAAATTTGAGAACATCAGCATACCGTTGTAAATCAGTTGGAAGAACGTTGGCTCAATGTAGTACCAACCTTTGCCAGACGATTTGCAAGCGCTGGTTCAATGTTTGCAATTCTAAGACTGGAAAGCAGTTGGTGCCACATAGTGCCAACTGATATTGCATGCCAATAATATACGTTGGCCCAACGTTGGCTAAACTATGGCAAGATTTCGGAGATTGGTGCTCCGTTGGCCCAATGTTGGTTAAACGATGGCAAGATGTTTGAAGATGGGAGGTCGGTGGTACGTTGGCCCAATGTAAATTCTATACGTTGGCTACACGATGGCAAGATGCTGGGAGATGGGATGTTGGTACTACTTTGGCTCAACGTTAATTCTACGCTTTGGGCCATTGTTGGCTAAACGATGGCAAGGTGTTGGAAGATGGGATGTTGGTGCCACGTTGGCTCAACGTTAATTCTAATGCATAGGGCCAACGTTGGCTAAACGATGACAAGATGTTGGAAGATGGGATGTTGGCGCTATGTGGCTCAACGTTATTCTACGCATTGCCAACTGACATTCTACGAGACCCAACCGTGGGCCAACGGTTGGTCCAACGTATGATGCTAACGTTGGCCCAACGTATTTGTGCTGTCTGGGTATGAATATCGGGCTGTCACCCTATGAACAATCAGCATTGTACTGTGCACTGTATCTTGACAAATTTCCCGATTTTCACGATGTCAGTTTTGATAGCGAAACAATATTTAAATTGCTCTTATTCCATGAAATATTAGGACAGAAAAAAATATTATTAGCGCGGGCGATGGATGTCACGTAGAAACGGCAAAAACATTGCACAAAACAAAATAATAGCCGGGCGATTTGTAGCCCCAGTTAAAACTACTTTTTTTGCTCCGAGCCGGGCGATAAGGCGGGCATGGGCGATCGCCCGGCTGCGAATTTTTCTTTCCTACACGCGATAGCAATTCCGGCTAGCTTATTATAACACAGGCAAACAGTGCACTACAATATCGATTATCCGACGTCGAGATTTCTACGGTATTATTCTTTGTCATTTATCTCTCAAAATGTCAAAATTTGTGTTATCTTTCTGTGATTTTTTGGTGCGGCCTCGAACCCGGTCTCGGGCCGAGTCCCCGAGTCCGGGCAGCCGAGTCCGAGTCCGAGACCGAGTCATTGAAGCCCGGAGTCCGAGACCGAGTCCTTCAAAATCGGGTTCTGAGACTAAATGAACATGAGACTGACGGACTCGAGTCCTCCAACACTGGTCTTCATACATTTCATAGAGTTTCATATAGGCGAGTTTTCATTTAATAGGAGCAATATATTCATACTACTGTTATCATAATATAATTAAGAGTGCAGACTGTGAAGTGAATGCTACAAAGATTTAACTACTTTACACTCGTGTGAGAAAAACAAGGGAACCCTTTGGAATTGTCTCACGGGTGGAATTATTTATAACAAGAATTTTTCTATGAAAATGAAGAACAAACTGCAAAAACAAACCATGTTCATTTAGTCGTGCACACTGAACACCTAGACAAAAGTAACAAGACAGGATGAGCCCATAACTATTTTGGTATGAGAAAAATTACGAACCCCTGTGGAATCTTAGCTCATAGAAGGAAATTAAAACAAGGTTGGAAATACAGAATAAGCATGCATTAATTAACAAGCTTCTGTTGATTCAGCATGCACATGGACACCTACAGCATACATGTACCAGTGTTTGGAGTAATATGTATATTATCATTTATCATCCTGTTTTAAATATTCCCCTCTCATGCCCTGCCCACTTGGATGCCCAATATAAGTGCAGACAGAAGCATGCACAAGTTCAGGATATTGATTCACAGAACTATGGACTGGGCAGTTTGTGTTTACTTATATGACTAAAAGCACATTGTATCAACAAATGAAGCAGAAAAACCAGATATCTACACTTGAGCATTTAGGAGAACACCATATTTCATGTAACCGGGCTCAATTTTCGCTTATAATCTGTAATAGAGGCCCCCTGTATTGAAGCCCCCCCCCCCCCGCCTTTTTGGGACATTCCTGCAATGAAGGTTAGGAAGAATATTTCACCAAGTAACGATGAAATTAGTCCTTTCACAGGCTGTACACATAGAGTATTTGGGAAGTAGCCTAAGACAGTGTAGTATAGTAGCGTTATCGGGAGTCGATCGTTATCGGGAGTCGATCAGTGCGGATAAAATATTATTGGCAATGTGTACAGGCAAGCAATGAATTGAATGTAAACAATGTACCAATATACATCGAACTGAGTGATTTTTTCTGGAGAATTGTCTATCCTGTCACCCGAGAACGCAAATTTACCATTTTACCCGAAATTTAGGTATTTAATCTAGATCAGGCTGGTTGACACACCTTCTTCAAATAGCCACCAAATAACGGGTATGGAATATTTCTCTGATTTTTCTCTTCAATTCACATGCCAAAAGAACAAACTCCATCAGACATATTTTCAAGTTGTCAACTATTGTTCATGTTTAGCAGCAAATTGCACAACTCCACCACAGTGATTGACTCGCGATAACTCTCATGACTCCTAAGTTGCTGAGCTGTGAAGAAGTGACTGACTTCAAACGTTCCATTCTCAGTGATTGTTCCACGGAAACGACGCAAACTGTAGCATGTGGAAGAATATGATCCAATAAACAATACTGCTAAATTCCGTGTATTCTGAATGGTGTTCAGTATGGAAAAAAATGTGAAGAATAGTTGCTACCGTTAGGTGATTGACTCAAGATCACTCCATTATATAGGAAATCTTGGAAGCCTACACCACAAAATTATATTTTGCCTTAGAAAATTACCCTCAAATAATTGCCCCCTCTTCCAAAATTTAAGGCCCCCCGGGGCGTTTATTACGGAATATATGGTAGGTGCCTTTATCTGGACACAGAAATCACAGTTGATCAAGAATGCATACCAGGGGTGATCGTAGCTGGGAGCCGGCTCAGTCTGGCGCCCATAAAGCAGTGAAAATGTCCAATACATAAAGGCAAAGTTACACACTAGATTATCACCTTACTAATTGGAGCCTGGTCCTATTCTCACTAAAATCCCCCCTGATGCATACATGTCCGCTTCAATTTAATAAGGCATGTGGTTCCTGTTAGGGAAAAAATTTGTCTGGATAGGTAACACTTTGCTAGTCAAATTGTCATGTTTGTTAATTACAGCTAGTCACCACTTGCTTAGCATTTTTTCGTGAATGAACGACATATACACTGAGACATGGGGGTTCCCCGTTTTTATCAAGATCTGCTGATCAGTGTGCCTGAATGTTGCCCTGCTCCTATCAGAATGATATGTGTACTGTGTAGGGTATTTTAGGAATTGGGAACTTTTTGTCTTTCAAAATATGTGTGACAAGCACATCATTGATCCCAGTCTATATGTACCCTCCATCTGGCTCAGGCTGCTGGCCTCTGCATAAACAGGAACTCTCACACCTTCCAATTGCTGATAATTTGTTATCTCTTGTTCTTAATTGTCCCAGTTTACATAATTATTGAGGTCAATGATGTCAGTACCTAGCCAGTAATCTTTTTATTATCAACCCACTCTCCCTGTCAATCAATATATGCTGGGCATGCATGCATGCAGACAATGGCCACATTCAGTTTGAAAGTCTGCCAGCAGTCTGCAGTATAGTATAGTGTAAGGCCTTAACGCCTACTCTGTGAGATATGTCATGCACAATAATAGCCATGACCACTTCACGTGTGTGTGATGTGAGTGTTTAAAATTCTGAGAGGTGCTTTTATACCTTGGTGAGTTTGGTGGAATACCAGGGCGGTGTTGTCAGTGCCTGTTTGGTGATTGGATAGTCTGCATGAGCACTGTCGCATAGTGATCTTTTATAGTGACCTTCAAGTGAATTAAAAGAGTTGTACAAACTACAAAGGGCAGGGCATCCCATCATCAGGTCTAAGTGAGCATATTCTGCTTGTGTAACTCTATATTGTAGCCTTCATCACCCAAATGTGTTAAGTAGACTAGCACACTTCTCACTCTGACTTTTTGGTTGGAATTCATTCAATATTTCTCCCTAAATTATCAACACATGTATTCTATTCTTTTGATTACCATGTATGTATGGCATTGATGTGATTGTCTCACACATAGACTTACACAGTACAACATGAACATTGTTCATAAGTTGCTTTAGAAGCATTGTTGACCCTGGGACTAGTTTCAAAGTTGTTTGAAACTGAGGCTGCTACAACAGCACATATTGAAGTGGAGTTTGCCTATATGATAATGTGTACCCCACTGCGGGTGCAACACAACCAAGTATTGGGAATTGGGGGTCCAGAGCAAATTTGGGGAGGGGAGGTAGCAGGGTATGATATATCAACAACAATTTGTATAGAAGGAGGGGATGGAGGCTCTCATGGAAGTTGGTGGGCACCCCCCCCCCCACCCCCCACCCCCACCCACCCAGTACCATGCCTAGCTACCCTACTCTACTCCAACTTCAATAGAGGTCCGTATAGAGCAATGTAATGTTAGAACAATGTTTTCACTAGGTATGTGCCATTGTAATGTAGTTCTCCCCTTATAATTAATCATTTGAACATTTGAACATTGGCAGAATTTTGCAAGGAGTTTGTGACTGACTGAAACTAATTACACTGCAGGTGATGTCTATTGCCTATGGTGTTGTGCCTTAAAATACTTCACTGGGATCCTCCACAAGCTGTGCAGTTCAGGCGCAATGAGTCGAAGCTCCAAAATTTTTGTATGACTCGGTGAGAAAATTCTTAGAGGGAACACTGGTGTGAGACCAGCATAAAATGCACACTGGCATGTTGGGTATGTACATGGTGATCAATTGACATGGAGTACCAATTGCCTCCAGCCATGGGTTGGGGTTGGGTGGACATTTTGGCTTCTACAGTAGGCTATAGTACTGGCGACTGATGCTGTAAGCAGGTTGTACATTACAGTATCCACCTAGGCATTTAGCTAAAGCGTGTTGCATAGTATGGTATTGCTCGTATCTATTTTCTACTAGCAAGGTCAATCCTGTATAGGTGTGATATTTTTTTCATTGCCGGGGCTAGGGTCCAACCTGCTTGGAGGGCTATAGGCCTATCACCCCCAGCACCAACCCTGAAACAAGTAAACCTATATACTTGTAAAGGTTCTGACTCTATTAGCAACCATTGATGCATGAGCGATATGTCATACTATCTATACACATCAGTAGTGGACCTTTTTGTTCCCTTCTGTGTACTGTCAGTGCAGTGCAGCATACACATGACCCAAGTGATCAATGAGTTTCCCACATGAAACTTAGTTTTTGTAGTTCAGTGGAATTAGTTTTGCAGAGCTGTTATTTAGCAAGTCATTGCAGCAGCATGTGTGCAGGGCCCATAAATTGTAAATTGCCGGGCCGGGGGGGGGGGGAGACATGTCCACCACTCAGAGACTCTCCCATTGGCCTGTGTTTTCCACACACTATTTTTTTTTAAATGGCCATGTCCCCCCCCCCCCCAATATCGGAGACGAATCGGCGCCAATGATAAATTGTACTTATTTGCTAATGGGGAGGGTGAAGCCATTAATGAGGGCGCACTTCAGTTAGGTTCCGACCACATAATCCCCCCATGACAAATCACTGCGTACGATACTGTGTCAGTGGTGTGCTCACCAAAAGTCTTTTCATTACTTTCCAGGAAAGTACCAGACAGCTTCATGATATGAGGGGACTATTAAATCACTTCACGTGTTCAGACACCTCTTATGGAATATTCACTTTACCACTGTTAGAACATTCTGTGGACTCTGGAGATTTGGTAAAATTTTGTCCAGTATTCACTCTGTATGAATGTTGAAATGATGCATTCTCCTTGGCGCAGCACGTAAATGCAGGGCTCAATTATGGGTACACATGTGTAGGGTACATTGTGTGCTGCATGGTCAAGTTTGATTACTGTATGAGCCAACAGTCCACAATATGTATGGCTTTGCGGCCTTTGACCATCAGACGAGTTGTACAAGACGTTTGAATTGACACAGATTGAGGAGGTCCATAACTCTATGGGTGTGGTTTTCCCGGTGAATCACAGGGCATGGAGAAACGACAGTCGAAGCGTCCGAACAGACACCATTGGACGACTGTTGAATAGGCATTCAGTATGCAGCATTCATTCAATCCAACGCTCCAAGTGGAAGTCAGATAATCGGAACGTGTTATTTCCTACAGGCAATTTTGTTGACTGTTGTTGAGGCCCACTTGCATACTGTGCTCCAGTTGGGTTTAATGAGGCCAGCATCACACTATTTGGGAGGTTTAAAATGAATAAGAGAAGCCTTCTTGTCCCTGAATAAGCATAAGATTAACAATATACGTACTGTATTGCTACGTATTGCATGTTGTACCTGTCAAGTCATTGAAGTGCCAGTATCCAACCAATAGTATACAGTAGTTTAGGGTGGATTGTGAATGCCATTGATTTTTTAATCGAAGCTGGTTAAACATCCCCAACTGTTTACTTCTGGGCCACTCCACAAAGTGCGGGCACATATTGTGACAAGGGTCAGAAATTTGGAAAACCATAAAATAATATAAATTAGGGCGGGTCTAGTTAATACTATAAATTTTAAAAAGACCACCATCTTCCAGCTGGACGAATCTGAAAACCCGAGGAGTTGCAGCAGTCATGCTGGCCGTTCCGATAAAAAATCATGACTTGTTTATTTCTTCGAAATTCTCTCTTGATGGAGCATGGATTTTGCAAAAAAATACCCCCTCCCCCATTGTACAATAGTATCATCAGCTTTGGTAGTCATTATTGGAAGGAGCAGGTCATTCATGTAATTAATATAGTTACATGACACGAGACAGTGATCTAGTACCGTAGATCGTAGGGAACATCAAGCATGACAAACCCACTGTAGGGTAATTGGCATAGGCTGAAGCAAATTTTGCTATGTAGGGTGAACATCTGGTGCTCAGGAATTAGTCGTCAGTTCTCCGATAAATCCCCCCCCCTAATTGGTAGAGGGATCGATGAGGAGGATATTTACCTAAGGATCATGTATGTTATATTTCCTAGTCCATGTGATAATTATCCTAGCTATCCTACTGTACTGTAAGGTTGCATGCAAGATATCATTGACTGTAGCTCCATGCTTCAGGTTTGCAGACCTGTATAGTAGATAGGTAATTCTCCATGTCACACATGGCTGTCAAAGCTCTTCAGGATGAATTTGTTCGGGAGATCAGATGACAATTTTGAAAAGTTCTTCTTGTTTGAGTTTGCATCAACATCACAGGCAGCTCATGGTATAATCCATGTTTATCGGAGAATGATAGATTCTGTTGTCACCGGATCGCATTCCCGACTCCCTACATAGCAAAATGTTCTCAGCACATACCGGACCAAAAGCTTAGGATGGTTTCTTCCTGTCCAATGTCCCCTGACTTTACGGCCACTGACCGTACTATCACTGTTTCATGTAACCATGTGAGCACATGAATGGACCTCGCTCCCTTCAATAATAATTACAAAGCGAATGTACTTGCACAATGGGAGGGCGGGGTGGGGTTATTTTAGGCGAATTCTCGCTTGAGCGAGAGCCTAAGCATTTGATGAATTCCTCAAAGCACCCTGTTCACCGATCTCTATACATACAAAATATGCTCCAGTAATGCAGTCTTTAGTTCTATCCAAACCATACTATAAGGGGTCTTTATTACGCCATAGAAATGAATACGGAGAACGCTGACTGCTGCTAACATGTAAGCGTGAGAAAAATGAGGGCACTTGGTGATACGTCAAAACCACAACAAGACGGCGCGGGATCGAGAATGCTGTAACCACTGACCCTGAGTGGAATTATAGTCAAAACTCACCAATTATGGAAGCTGGTTGAAAAGAGCAAAATGGTGGTAGACTGCGTGGCCCATGGCCACAAAAATTGTCATTATTGCCCTACCTGGTAATTTGGCTGAATGTTTGCATCCTCATATATGTAAAGTCTGTTCTCAAAGGGGTGATCAGACACATGGGAGGAAGAGGGCGAAGGGGTGGAGCAGAAAATGCATTTACTCTCAGCCACTACTGGGCACCCATACCAGGTCACCATCCTCATAGTGGATTGTCACTCCCACCGGTAAGTGGTGTTACACATATATTGGCGAGGGGCAATGGGAGGGGGAGGGTGGTACATGGTGCTGAGCGTGCTTGGGCGGAGTGGTGCTTGTATGTAGTTTCAGCCACCACTTGACTGGACACCAGGTCACCATCCCCATAGTACTGGTTAGTGGTGCACATGAACACATGGGATGGGGAATGGTAGGGGGATGTATACAGTATAAGAGGGAGTGGGTGATGGGGCAGAACGGTGACTGCATGTACTTTCAAGATACCACCTGACTAGACACCACGTCACCATTCCCTGTAGTGGATCCACAACCACCGGTAAGTGCACATGACACATATGGGAGGGGGAATGGGAGGGGGATGAGTGGTATGACACATATGGGGGGGGGCGGGGGCAGGCAGACAAAGGGGTGGATCGGTGCATGCATGTTCTTTCAGACAGTCACCAGCCCTAGAGTGGATACTGCTTCCATATGGGAGGGGGGGGGGGGTATTTATTGGTGGTAAAAGTAAATTCATTTAATGTCAGCCTCTATCTGACTAAGCACCAGACCAACAGCCCTAATGCAGATGCTCCATCCAATGATTGCGGGAAGAAGTGGCACTAGAGGTTTGTATGCTTCCTCTCTAACAGGCTGTTCCTATTGCTACTTGGTCTAATCCTGCCTGTTTCCATATTGACTGCTTCTTTATGCAGAGCAATATAAGGTACAGTAGGAATTAATTTATGCTGGCTACAGTTCACAGAGCCCTGGCTGGGAGAAGGACAGGAAAAAAAGGTAGAGTAATTTGGGAAGCTCCTCTCAGGAATCTGGTCATCTGACAGGGCCTGGGAGGGGAATATTGCATCTAAAAGGCTGTTTGGCATTCTCAAAGGTACTTCAGCAAAATTTGTGTATTGTGAAAAACATCATTCTGTCATGGGTGGGGTTGAGGTTTCGTGTGAATTGCAACCATTCAGGAGGCTGTGGTTATGATCAACAAGGCCTCTTGTCTGTTCCCCAAGTAATAGATAGAGTTAATATGGGTGCAAAAGTGTCTGAATTGCGGGCAACTGGTGGAGGATCAGGAGAGAAACACCACACAAAAAAAGGGTGGAGGTGGAGAGCTTTCAGAGAATTTTTCTCATACCTAAAAATCAGAGAAGCTGTGGCCACCTGTTGAGGAACAATATTAAACCAACTCCGGAATAAAGTAGTATGGGTGCCTTTAATCTGTCCATAATTGACGGTGTTATCTTTGGCTAGATGAGATTTCTCAGGAGAGTTACGTTCCACAGCGGTTGGGTTGGAACATATATGCAAGTCTTTCGGGAAGTTTTACTGCCATTTCCTGCAAATGTTCAATGTTCCCCTGGTACGATCTGTTGGGGCTTGTCATTACAGGGATTTGGCTCAATTGTCCATCATTCCTTTGAGTCATGTCAGCGTCCTGCACGGTTCGGCCTAGAGCTGGAAAAAGGGTGTTTTGTACCCTCAAATTCCTGGCACTTACATTTCTATGCATAATATACAGCTGCCATATCACAAGTAATATTAAAGTGTCTCCAGAATATTTACTAACCTTGTCAAGACTGAGGTGTCATACCCAAAACTGTACAAAACTTGACCAGGGAGTATGTTGAATTACCGTTTGCTCAGTAATTTGTTGCCTGACAATAACATAATTTCCCAAAAGCTTTTCAGATGATTCCCCTGTCATATTCTGCAAAATGCTCGCATTTCTCCTATAACGTCCATTGCTTTACAGGGTTGGAGGGCTCGGGCTTCTTGTTGACAAGTCAACAATAGCTTGTGTATCCTCCCTCCTTTGCGGTTATATTTTGAGGAGGCACTGTCATCTGCAGGCTCTGTCATGATGGCGATTTCACAATCAATATTTACACAAAAAAGTCAAATTAGTTTTCCCCGGAACCCCTGTCGTATATCCTCATTCCGTCGTTATGTAGTTCAGACAACAATGCCTCTTTAATGTTGTAACTCAGATTGGATTGTCTTTTAACAAACTTTTCTCTAACAATACTCAATTTTATGTTTATTCATTATATTGGACTGAGATACTAGAATTAATATATATTAATTATAATTAACATTGTTAGAATTATATAGATTTTTAATACACAAGCATTTAAACATAAACCATCTGACTACTACTCAAATCGAGCGAATGAAAATGTATCAGCTACTAATTTGCAGTCAGTAGAGGGCCACTTAATCTTTTTTTCTTGGTTTCAGTGAAGGAGGGTTTTGGTCTGAAATTAGGTGTGAAATGGAGATTAGTGTGAGATTAAACATAAAAGAAAATAGCTTTTAGTTTAAGTCTGTCTGTCTGTCTAAGTGAATCTGCAACATCCATTATTCTGGAAACACATTTGCCTCAGATCATATGTGCGTCATGTAAGTTACACCTTTGTTACCTACCGAATATATATCTCTGCTTCTCCCTGTAAAAGAAAGTCTTATTAATCTATTATATGATGCATCTGTACCTCTGTTGCTATCTTGGGATATGTCTATTATTCTTCTTGCATTATTTCATGTACATTAGATTCATGGTGAATTGTCTGCTATAGTACACATTCAGAGGTCATGGTTATGTAAATATGACTTAGCGCTCCTGGTACATTCTTGACATGATGGCAACTGAGCTACAGAATGTTACACCTTCCTACCGAGAAGTTGTTAGCCGCACTATTGTTCAAAATCGAAAATTATTAATGATATTTTCCCTGAGATGGAATGTTCTTGTTATTTATTAATGCAAATGCAGTCTGTACCTCAGTTGCTATCTATATACTGTCTATTATTCTTTCTTGCATTAAATTTCATGGTAACATTAGATTTCATGGTGAATTGTCTGCTATAGCACACATTCAGAGGCTAATGGTTACTAAAGCTACGTTCACACTTGTGCGGCAATGGCGACGGCACGCCAATCCAGTATCACTGTTCACATGTGACGCTAAAATTATTGCCGCATCCGGCAAAAACATTTACGCACACAGCAAAACTATCCGTGCAGTGTCGAGCCTACACCGTAGACAACATGGTAAATTTGCGTATCATTGCTCCCTCACTCGGTAAACATAAAGAAAGATGAAAGATGAGGAGAGAAAACGGAAAGGGGAAGATTAGAAGAGAGGTGGGTAAGGGGAAAGAAAAAAGGAGTGAAAACAAAGGAAGGGAAGGACGAGAACCATGAATCCGAGAGAAAAATATAATTTGCATGTTGCATAACTCTATTGGTACCCAGGAGTTTGCCATGGAGAGGAAGTGGAAACCTAAGGCTAGCGTCAGCATAGAATGATGGGATCGATGCAAGAATATTCTGGCCGAAAATGTCTCCTGGTACATTCTTGTTATGACATTTGGTGGCACTGAACTACAGATGTTAGGCAATCCTACTAAGTGCCGAGTACACCATGATTAGCTTTCGCATTATTCACCTTGAGAGGTCATGAAGTGAGGGGAGGGGCAATCCCATGTACAGCATGTTCTCTGGAAAACCCTTTAACAATTTCCTCTGTGAGACTGCGACATCTTCAGATTCCTTCTTGAATTCCTTAAGAGTAAAATGGAATGACTCTACAAGGCAACATGCTTGAACCGCCAAATTTGGGGTGCGGTTTTGATATGTCCTCTTTCACCTATGCTAGCTTGAAAGAGATGTGTTTCATGACCATTGGTCTTTGAGGGAGAAGTGGTGTATCTCATTCTAATTTCAAGTGTATTTAATGTATTTTTTTTAAGTGTATGGAGTTTTGATCAGATTATGACATTTATTATGGGTACTTTGATAATATAATTGCATGGAATAACTACATTGAAATATTACTGAAAATCTGTGCTGTAGTCTCTGATATCTTCCTGTAAACTATCAACTGAAACAAAATGAATTGGAGTGAGCATCGAAATTCAATAATCTCACACTGTGGCATGCAGGGGTAAAGAGTAGTGGGGGTAATAGTATTGACCCAGTTTCTCCTGCCTGCCTTAAAGTTGGTCATAAGTACTGGATATTAGAACGTAGCATAGTTACACATACAGACATTAGTGGGTATGCGGGAGAGAGTTAGGATTTACCCATAGATTTTTCTAGAGAGCATTGTTGGGGTTTGGGAAGAGGCCATAGAATAATGCTCATTTTCAGTCTGGCTTTAGTGGTGACCACTGAGGGGGATGTCCCCATGGCATGGTGTATCATTGAAGTAAAGTTCCCTTCAGCCTATCAGGCAGAAGTCACTGTGAAATCCCTACAGGAACAGCCACTGCTCTAATCCATCACTAAGAACTTCTTGCAGAGTTGTAACGATACCAAGCATGAAGGTGGGGCTACAGTCACATATTCTGCTATGCGAATGTTCTCGCACACATTACCTTTGTGTGAAGTTTTCATTCTAAGAGGAATAACCTTAGCAATGCCATCTCAGCGAAGACTGACCTAATAGTCAATAGGACTAGGTTAACATCACAGCAACGCTGACCTAAGCACTCATGAGGTCTAGGTTAACAGCGCAGCAAGTCTGACCTAGCACTCATGAGGTCTAGGTTAACAACTTAGCAAGGCTGACCTAAGCACTCATGAGGTCTAGGTTAACTTAGCAAGGCTGACCTAAGCACTCATGAGGTCTAGGTTAACAACTTAGCAAGGCTGACCTAAGCACTCATGAGGTCTAGGTTAACAGCGCAGCAAGTCTGACCTAAGCACTCAGGAGGTCTAGGTTAACAACTTAGCAAGGCTGACCTAAGCACTCATGAGGTCTAGGTTAACAGCCCAGCGAGTCTGACCTAAGCACTCATGAGGTCTAGGTTAACAGCGCATCAAGTCTGACCTAAGCACTCGGGAGTCTAGGTTAACAGCGCAGCAAGTCTGACCTAGCACTCAGGAGGTCTAGGTTAACAGCGCATCAAGTCTGACCTAAGCACTCATGAGGTCTAGGTTAACATGGCTGAATTGGGCACTCGGGCAGAATTGCTGAACAATGCAGCAAGGATGACCTAAGCACTCACGAGGACTAGGTACATTATTTCGTGAAACTGGAGTCAGGATATTAACTAGAAGGCTTAAGTAACGAGTGCAATAATAATCGAAGCCAAGTAATGAAGGTCAAATCCGGCTGGAATACTTTAGGGAACTTGGCGCATACCCAGTGCCATGCCGGGATCCACAACTGTAAGAAGACAAGATACCACGGGTCCATGATATGATCAAACCGGGTGGTTGGCACATTTGTCGAAGCGTCTGCTCTCCACTCGATAGGCCGGGGTTTGATTCCCAGTGGTGCCATACCGAAGACTTCAAGCCTGTTGCTTTTCGCTTGGAAAAAACTTGGTTCCCTCCTGGCAGAGCATGGTGGCAGGAACATCTGTGGGAGGACATGTTAAAATCCCAAAGAAATGAGATTGTCAACCAGAGAGCCTGAAGGCTTGATTCTTTGTCTGATTCTCATCCTGACAAAGCTATCACAGTCAGCCACATCTACTTATTATGGAGAACCCATGTACCAAGTCAGAAGCGTGCCAGGCATGGTTTCACCTTCAATCCTGATCACTGTATCAACATTGTCAAGGTCACTGGAGGTCAATTAATGTGACTAATTTGCATAATTATGTAATTTTCCATGGTTTCAACAAAAAAAACAATGATCGAATTTAGTGCAGTTAGGGTGTTCGTAAGAGGTTTGTCATGGTATTTCTGGATTCAGTGGATCAAACATCATCTAATGACAATGTTGACATGTCAAAGGTCAAGTCATAAGAAAATGTGCATATTTTAGGAGTTTAGGGCAGAAGAAAAGAAATGGTTATTTGTGGATATGTGATAGAGCTCTGTGTGCTGCATAGAAGAAAACAACTCCTGCTTCGATTTGACTCCTGGTCTCCAAGTTACAAGGGGTCAAAGCTTGGTTCTGATACTTTTCCGGCAATATATCATGGGTGTGTGTATCCGGACTATGGGATGCTTGTTTGCAGCTTGGTGCATCACATCGAGGCAAGCACTTTTTCATAAAAAATGTCATGTCATCAAAGGTCATTCAAGGCCAACAAACTGCCAACTGATTACATTTTTTGCAACAACTTTTAGTGACTGTGTGCGATAAAGCTGAAGTTTTGGGACATGCTGCATATTATCAAGGGTAACATTGAAAAAACTTATGTCATCAAAGGTCATTCAAGGTCACGTATGGACCAAAACTGCCAAATAATAACAACCTTAGACTGTATGATGTTTTGAGACATCACAATATACCATAAAAACTGCTAGTTATCAACAGTCAATCCAGGCCAATTATCAGAATTTGTTGTAAGATAAGCATTGAAATGAGTAAATTTTTGACCAATATTATTCTTGGGAATGCTTATTCTCTACCCAGCTACATGTACATACCTCCACAACTTCATCTGGGAATCCCCAGAAGGAGATTTATTACTGCAGCCTTTCATGGCCTGTGCCACTATTACCATAATCCGTAACATGAGTGCGTGTATGATAAGGTTACAAAGATTGGTGCTGGGTTTCATGATTAACTACCTATTCAAGATGGCAAGGGTGTAAGGTTACACGTGGCAGTAGAGGAGCTATATTGCCACTGGGAGTTCAGGTATGGGGCACAGGCTGGAAGCACTAGAGTAGGAGATGACATCTTATGGTGACACTGAGGATATACAGCGCACTTTATTAGATTTAGGACCAGTATCACATGAGCTGGGTGGGCCATATGGTCCATTTACATTGACAGATCAGAAACATAAATAGAGGGCTCGCAACTATTGCAATTTATCACTAGCCGCGCGAGACATACATGAGAGACTTGGCCAAGTCTAGGAGAATCCGCATAGACCCAGTTTGTTGTTATGGTTTGGTAATATATTTTTAAATGGATTAAGTCACATTGATGCAATGAATGTTTGAATATATTTAGGAGGTATTGAGATACCATTATGTGTAACACAATTACTCGATCACTTTGCTATTGCTATTATTCATTCCATCACCACTCATTTCTGTGAATAGAGCACTGTGATAATTCACCTGTATAAATTGTATTATTCACATAGGCTGGAGGACCTGGAGTCCATTCATTGTGTTCCTGAAGCTTGATTGTATTGGTCTACCTTTAGTCCCTCAAAATGTTAACATTGACTAGAGTCCCTGGGGAAAATGCTTGTGTGTACTGAATTGCTTCCCCCATTCATTCAAATGGTCAAATTGTTGATTTCCCATGATGATTAATGTGGTCCGCACCATGTGTCTGGATATGTGACGTGAGAAAATGGGTCAATAGGAAGTTGAATATTTGTGTTTAATTTGCATAATTTGGGCAATCTTAGTCATATTTCCACAAACTTATACTTCTTTAGTAGACATTGTCAATAATCAGTCCTTACAAATTTGAAATTGATCACTGATTAGTAGGGTGTTTCGGTAAATAAATGCAATAGCAAAAAAAATCTTTTTTTTTTAAGCCACACAGTAAATGCCTTGTAACTGTTTGCTTGGTGACTATTAGATGGAGACACTGGGGGCGATCGCCTTTGTTCATGGTGATGTCTCTAGTGAATTTTTAGCTCTCTGCTTCTGGCACAATCACATTGCATATATGCCCACAATGAAAAAAAGAAAACTCCATGTTTTGGATTTTTTCAACAGCAAGAAACCCTAATAATATTTACTCTTTCAGAGACCTCGTGAACTTAGCCTGTATTGGAATAATTTCAAAACCAACGGGTCAATATCTTGATTGGTTCATGATTTTGAAGCTTAGAGGCTTAGAAGCATTCCAAAAAATGACCAACACATACGGCCAAACTTTCTGGGCACCCAAAATAAAGATTCCTGGGGGATTCACTACAAATTTGTGAATGCCCCCTGACATGATTGGGGCAGTACAATGATATAGCGCCACCACTTGTAGAACATCAACCAAGACAAGTGAAGCATTACCATCTGTCACGAGCCAGACATTCTCTCCCTTATTCTGTTCCATCTGACCGAAATATGTTCAATTGAGTCGAGTCGAATCTTTGAAAAAAATGAAATAACAATTACTCAAGTCACTTGGGTTTTCATTGTGTCTCATTTCGCATTTCTTGCAAATGTTCAAGTTGGTCGGATTCCCATGAAATGTATTCAGTGTGGTCCACCATTGGTACTTGAAGAGATACTTGAATGAGGAATGGTTCAATGGAAGTTGAATATTGGGCTAATTACTTAGCATTTCAGGCAATTCCATTCATAATACATTATTCCCGAAGCCTATCATCCTTGCAGTCATTTCCACCGAACTTATCCTCCTTTGATAGACATGGACATAAATAGGCTCTTTCTGAATTGAAATTGGACCCTGAGTAGTTAGCTGCTAAATGCTAATGCAAAAATTGAAAGCAACACATGGAATGCTGTGTAACTGTTTGGCATGGTTACTTATAGATAACATTGCATTTCAAGAGTTTAAAAATAGAGGAGGCCTAAATGATAGATCTTTGGGGAAATCTCGTCTATACGTACTCTAGGCTGTTTAGTGGTGACCATCAGCACTCAAACTGTGAAAAGGTTCATTTGATGCAATATATAGCACACTTGAATATACCACCCCATTATTCCATATATGAGGCACCTTGTCAATCATCATTTCTTAGAAATGCCCTCTCCTCTTTTGCTGCCTGGGCTAGCTGCCTAGGCTAGGCGTTTAAATTTAATTTAGTGTATTTGTATCATGAGAAGAAATTACTTTTGGAGAATGCAACTTGAATGCAACTTCAAGGCGATGTAACATCAATCATGGTTCATCAGGATTCAATTCAAATGAATGCCAGAAACCATGAACTCCACTTTCGTATGCTTGTGGTACTCATGTTTAACAATAAAAAATGGTCCATAATTATATCCTGCCAATCAATTTTTATCGTGCCTAGGACCTGATGGCTATTAGGCATCATCGAAAAACGCTCCATAAAAAAAAACGTCTGGTAGATCACACAAACGCATAAAATTTGTTTCATACAGGCAAGTTTTCACTTTCATAGCAATATTTCTACTTACTGTTATCACAATAAATTTTAGGAGTGCAGACTGTGAGTGAATGCTACAAAGACTTAACTACTTCACACTGGTGTGAGAAAAAACAGAAACCCTTTGGAATTGTCTCACGGGTGGAAATTACTATTTATAACAAGAATTTTTCTATGAAAATGAAAGCAACAAACTGCAATAACAAACCCATGTTCATTTAGTGGTGCACATTGAACACCTAGACAAAAGTAACAAACAGGATGAGCCATACTATTTTGGTATGAGAAAAATTACGAACCCCTGTGGAATCTTAGCTCATAGGAGGAAATTAAAACAAGGTTGGAAATAAGAATAAGCATGCATTAATTAACAAGCTTGTGTTGATTCAGTCATGCACATGGACACCTACAGCATAAATGTACAGTGTTGAAAAATGTAACATTCCATGATGAACATATTCCTTCTCAACATATAGTATATTTATATTTATCATATATCAATCCTGTTTTAAATCCCCTCTCATTGCCCTGGCCACTTGGATGCCCAACATGAGTGCAGACAGAAGCATGCCCAAGTTCAGGATATTGATTCACAGAACTATGGACTGGGCTGTTTGTGTTTACTTTATGACTAAAAGCACATTGTAATCAACAAAATGAAGCAGAAAACCAGATATCTACACTTGAGCATTTAGGAGAACACCACTATTTAATGTAACCAGGGCTCAATTTTCGCTTATTCGGCCCATAGGATGTCAAGATGACCAGAATTTCGACGAAATCCTGTTTTGGGCCTTTGTCAGATATTGACTACCTTATAATCTGTAAAGAAGCTCCCCCTGTAATTGAAGCCCCCCCCCCCCTTTTTGGACATTCCTGCCAATGAAGGTTAGGAACATAGTCACCAAGTAAAGATTGAAAATTAGTCCTTGAACAGGCTGTACACATATATTATTTGGGAAGTAGCCTAACACAGTGTAGTATGGGAAATTTTGGAAGCCTATACCACAAAATTATATTTTTGCCTACTAACACAGTGTAGTATGGGAAATTTTGGAAGCCTATACCACAAAATAAAATTATTTTTACCCTCAAATATTCGCCCCCCTCTTTCAAAATGTTAAACCCCCCCCGGGGCGTTTTTTTACGGATTATATGGTAGGTGCCTTTTATCTGGACACAGAAATCACAAAGTTGATCAAGAATGCATACCAGGGGTGATCGTAGCTGGGAGCCAGCTCCGTCGGTGCCCATAAGCAGTGAAAATGTCCAATACATAAAGGCAAAGTTACACACTGTTATATCACCTTACGAAACTGGAGCCTGGTCCCTATTCTCCACTAAAAATCCCCCCTGATGCATACATGTCCGCTCGTAATTCAATTTAATAAGGCATGTGGTTCCTGTCAGGGAAAAATTCATCCGGATGGGTAGCACTTTGCTAGTCAAACTGTCGTGTTTGCTATACAGTCACCACTTGCTTAGCATTTTTTTGTGAATGAACAACATATACACTGAGACATGGGGGTTCCCTGTTTTCATCAAGGTCTGCTGATCAAAAAGTGTGCCTGAATGTTGCCCTGCTCCTCATCAAATATGTGTAGGGTATTCTAGGAATTGGGAACTTTTTGTCTTCCAAAATTGTGTGTACAGCCCATCATTGATCATCCCAGTCCCCTCTGGCTCAGGCTACTGGCCTCTGCATAAACAGGAACCCTCACACCTTCCAATTGCTGATAATTTGTTATCTCACGTTCTTGTCCAGTTTTACATAATTATTGAGGTCAGTGATGTCAGTACCAGCAGTAATCCTTTTATTATCAACCCACTCTCCCTGTCAATCAAATATGCTGGGCGTGCCATGTGCAGGCAACATGGCCCACATCACAGTTTGAGTCTGCCAGCAGTCTGAAGATAGTATAGTGTAAGGCCTTAACGCCTACTCTGTGAGATATATGTCAAGCACAATATAGCCATGACCACTTTCAACTTGTTTGGGAAAAAATTTTGTGTGTTCAAAATTCCGAGAGGTGCTTTTAATACCTTTGGTGATTTTGGTGGAAACCAGGAAGTGTTTGTCAGTGCCTGCTTGTGATTGGTAGACGTGCACTGTTTTACTGCCGAGTGATCTTTATAGCTAGTGAACTTCAAGTGAATTACAATAGTTGTACAACCGACAAGGCAGGGCATCCGGGGCTTCATCAGTTCTAGGGTGAGCATCTTCCTAGCTTTGTAACTCATATTGTAGCCTTCATCACCCCAAATTGTTGAGTAAACTAGCACACTTCCTCACGCTGCATTCATTCAATATTCTCCCTAAATTATCAACACAATGTATTCTATCTTTCGATTATTACCATTTATGTATGACATTGATTGTCTCACCCATGAGACTTACTGTACACAGTAGAACATGAACTGTTCATACGTTGCTTTAAGAAGTATTGTTGATCCTGGGACTAGTTCAAAGTTGTTTGAAAACGAGGTGCACTGCTACACCAGCACATATTGAATGAGTTTTTGCCTATATGCCTAATGTGTACCCCACTGCGGGTGCAACACAACCAAGTATTGGGAATTGGGGGTCCAGAGCAAATTTGGGGATGTCGCAGGGTTATATATCAACAAAATGTGTATAGAAGGGGTATGGAGGCTTTCATTGAAGTTGGTGGGCAACACCCCCCCCCCCCCCCCACCCCCCAGTGCCATACCCTACCCACTCTACTCAACTTCAATAGAGGGCCAGTATAAGCAAGTAATGTCAGAACAATAATTTGTCACTAGGTATGTGCATTGTGCGTAGTTCTCTCCCTCCTTATAATTAATAGTTCGTTCCCACTCCCTCAGTGTGCATGTTTTCAACTGTGTTTTCATGTTTTCAAAACATCCGATGATATCTTGAACAGAATCTTCGTCAACATAAATAAGTGCAGTAGGATATCTCATAGAGGATGGGCTCAAATGGGTGTGTTTTGACCTTTTGAAACGCTCAATGAGAAATTTCCTCAGAATTCTTTGAACCTCAACATGAGGTTTTATGGGCTTTTTATACAGTATTACTTATACCCTGCCCTGCCATTATAAACATCCAATAGGAGATAATCGGTATAGGAATTTCGTTTGGAGTAGTGAAACTCATGTCCGGTCAACGTACTGCAGTTCTTTCTTGTCACCTATTTTATAATCCACAATGTGCATGTCTCATGTATTCATCTTGAGCAGGTGGTCTGTGGCCACGGTATTGAAACCGTGAGAAGGCCGTGGGTGGTTGTCCCCTTCCGGTGGCATAACAAGAGATTTGTCGTCAGTTGATAGCAGAAAAGTTGCAAAGACAGATCCTAGCTAGGTACATGTACAACTGTAGAGAACCTGATTGTAAGTATGCCTGTAGTGTGTAGTACATGTGGTATCAATGCATGGAGTAAATTGGCCTCCCAGCATGGGTTGGGGGACATTTTGCTTCTACAGTAGGCTATAGTAGGGCAACTGAGCTGAAAGCCGGTTGTACCTGTACAGTATCCACCTAGGCATGCTAAGCTGTTGCATATTAAGTATTGCTGGTATCCATTTTCTACCTAGCAAGGTCAATCCTGTATAGGTGCGATATTTTTTTTTATTTGCCGGGCTCTGGTCCCACCTGCTTGGACAGTGGCGGCGCCAGCGTCGTCAACCTTGGGGGGGGCCAAACAGGGCAGGCAAATTTTTTTTGGGGCAAAATTGCCTGGGGATGCGCATCGTCGCGCATACGGCGTGGGGGTCCAATGGGCCCGCCTTAGGGCCCCTTGTGGGGTCGGTGTTGGAAGCCCTGGTGGGGGGTCCTGGGGGCGAAGCCCGGAAGCGCCGCGATTCTAGAGCTTTCGTAGGCTTTCTCTCTCTCTATTCACGCGCAAACTGGGGGGGGGCCAAGACAAAGCCCCCCATGCCCCCTCCCCCCCCCCCATAGCGCCGCCACTGTGCTTGGAGGGTATCGGCCTATCACCCCCACACCAACCCTGGAACAAGTAACCTATTATTTGTACGGTTCTGACTCATTAGCAATCCCCCCACCCTTGATGCATTGAGCAATATGCATACTATCTATAACCATCAGTAGTGGACCTTTTTGTTCCCTCCTTTGTACATGTCATTGCATGCATACACCTGACCCAGTAGACATGAGTTTTTAACATAAAACTTTTTTGTAGTTCAGTTAGAAGTGTTGCAGAGTGTTTATTTAGCAAGTCATTGCAGCAGCATGTGTGGCCGGGCCCCATAAATTGTACTTATATTTGCTAATGGGGAGGGTGAAGCCATAATGAGGGCCACTTCTTCCGACCTCAAATCCCCCCATGACAAATCACTGCATACGCTACTGTGTCAGTGGTGTACTCACCAATTAATGTCTTTTCATACTGTTCAGAATTTACCCAAATCTTCATGATATGAGGGACTAAATCACTTCACCGTGTTCATAACCCCTCATTAATTTCACTTTAAAACCACTTTTAGAACTTCTGCTGACTCTGGAAATTTTGTCCATTCTTCACGCTGTATAAATGTCAAGGTGTGATTACTGTATGAGCCACGTCCTACAATATGTATGGCTTTTGCCATCAGATGAGTTTAGCAAGACGTTGAATTGACACAGATTGAGGAGGGTTCATAACTCTATTTGGTGTGGTTTTTGCCATGAATCACAGGGCCATGGATAACTGACATTCAGCGTCTCGAACAAACAACCATTGGAACTCCAGTTTGAATCTGCACTGCAGTATAGCAGCATTCATTCATCCAAAGCTCCAGTGGAATGTCAGATGATCGGAACGTGTTATTTTCTACAGGCAGAGGTTGTTTGACTGTTTGCTGAGGCCCACTTGCATACTGTGCTCCAGTTGCTGGGTTTAATGATGCCGCATCACACATATTAGTTTTTACATAAGAGAAGCCGTCCTTGTCACTGAATGCAGCCTGCATACAGTACTGTATGCTAACTGTATCCATGTTGTGCCTGTCACAATTAGTCATTAGTGCAGTATCCAACACAATAGTATACAGTAGTTTAGGGTGGATTGGTGAATGCTATTGACTTTTAATCGAAAGCCTGGCTTAACCATCCCCACCTGTTTACTCTGGCTCACTCCACAAAGTTTGGGCCTCATTGTGACTAGGGTCAGAAATTTGAAACACATAAATAATATAAATTAGGGCTGGTTCTAGTTATATACTATCACATTTTAAAAAGACACCCATCTTCATGCTGTACGATCTGAACCCGAGGAGTTGCAGCAATCCAATGCTGGCCGGTCCGATAAAAAATCCTGACTTTTTATTTCTTCCAAATTCTTCTCTTGATTGAGCAGGATTTTGCATAAAATACCCCTTCCCCCCATTGTACAATAGTACCATCAGCCATTTGTAGTCATTATTGGAGGGAGCAGGTCATTCATGTAATTAATATAGTTACATGACACGAGACAGTGATCTAGTACCGTAGATCGTAGGGAACATCAAGCGTGAAGAACCCATGTAGGGTAATTGGCATAGGCTGAAGCACATTTTTGGCTATGTAGGGTGAACATCTGGTGAACAGTTGGCTCAGGAATTAGTCATCAGTTCTCCGATAAATTTCCCCCAACTAATTGGTAGGGGAGTTCGCTGAGGAGGATCGTATTTACCTACAGTGTATCATGTATGTTATAATTCCTAGTCCATGTGTGGACCAGTGATAATTCTCCTTCCACTGGACTGTAAGGTTTGCATGCAAAGATATCATTTGACTGTAGCTCCATGCTTCAGGTTTGCAGACCTGTACAGTAGATAGGATAATAATGGGATAAGGTCTATAGACCCCCGCTCATTGTACCCCCTTCCCATTAGGACCCCCGTCTCATTGGTCCCCCGTCTCATTGGTCCCCTGTCTCTCAATGTCCCCCCCTCGATCCTTGTCATTAGATCCACGTCTAATAATGTTAGTACATTTTGTGACGCGACAGTCGGTCTATTATAGGCATACTAGGCTGAGAGGGCACCCCCCTCCTAGTTCGGCAAATCAGTTGATCTATTTCCCTGCATGTCTCGGGGACCAATGAGACAGAATAATGAATGGGGGGACCAATGAGATGGAATAATGAACGGGGGGACCAATGAGATGGAATATGAACGGGGGGACCAATGAGATGGAATAATGAACGGGGGGACCAATGAGATGGAATAATGAACGGGGGGACCAATGAGATGGAATAATGAACGGGGGGACCAATGAGATGGAATAATGAACGGGGGGACCAATGAGACAGGGGAATAATGAGATGTTTGTGCTAATAAGGGGACCAATGAGACGGGGGACTATAGGGCGGACCCCATAATAATTACTGGTCCACACATGGCTGTCAAGCTCTTCAGGATGAATTTGTTTCTGGGAGATCAGATGAAATTTTGAAAGGTTCTTCTCGTTGCAGTTTGCATTCACATCACAGGCAGCTCATTGTATATCCATGTATTCATCGGAGAACTGATAGAATCCTGTTGTTCACCCCTACATAGCAAAAAATGTTCTTCAGCATATACCAAACACTACATGGTTTCTTCCTGTTCAATGTCCCCTGACTTTACGAGCCACATGACCGTACTATCACTGTTTCATGTAACCATGTGATCACATGAATGACCTCCTGCTCCCTTCAATAAAAATTACAAATGGCCGAATGTACTGCACAACTGGAGGCGGAGTGGGTTATTTTAGGCAGAATTCTCGCTTATAGAGAGCTAAGAATTTGATGAATTCCCTTCCTGAGCCTGTTTCACCAGATCTCTCTACATAGCAAAATATGCTTCAGTAAATTCAGTCTAGTTCTATACCAAACCCTACATATGGGTTCTTTACTTACGCCATAGAAATACGGAGAACTGACTGCTGCTCACATGTGAAGCTTGAAGAAAAATGAAGGCACTCTGGTTATATGTCAAAACCACAACAAACGCTTGCGCGATGCGAGAATGCTGTACACTGACCATGTTAGAATATAGTCACAACTCACAATTATGGAAGCTGGTTGAAAAGAGCAAAATGGTGGTAGACTGCACAGCCATGGCCACAAAAATTGTCATTATTGCCCTACCTGGTGAATTGGCTGAAATGGTTGCATCTCATATAATGTAAATAGTTCTGTTCTCAATGATTGGGACTCATCAGAAACTACAGAACAATTAGGTGGGGGGGGGGTGGGCAGCGAAGCTCCATCTACAAGAGAAAACGTCGTGATCATGCTACCCCCCTACTGAAATTCCCTACATTGGTTACCCTATAAATCGCATCAAGTTTGAAACTGGGACTCATTGCTCATAAGTCAATATGCTCACACACGCAACTATATCTCCAGTCGTCTGATACGGTAGACCCCTGCTCGGGCTCTTCGCTCTTCATCTGGCAACTTCCTGGAGACTCCATGAACCCTACAGACCAGAGCAGGATCATGAGCCTTCTCCTGTGCTGCTCCAACGGTGTGGAATTCTTTGCAGATGAGGTGCTCGTCAAGCAAGAACACGGACCATTCACACGTGTTTTAAAATCTCATTTATGCTTTGTAACCTTTTGCATAAATGTCTATATGTATGTATGTATGTAGTAATATATATTACTACATACATAGTACCAGATAGACCCGAATTTGTCAAAAACATTGAGAAGTCTGAATGGTGAAGATCACCAGGCTGAATCCATCAGTCACTAATTGTTCAAACCGTCAGCAGAAAGACCAAAGCGGAAGATGGCGCAGAGAATGATCAGTACCAAGACAGAGATGATGGGATGGGGGAGGAGAAGCAGCAGCCGTGGCCCGGTACCCCCGCCCCGTACCCAGCCCCAGGTCAGGCTCTTCCCAGGACAGTATCTGTGCAAGTGGATGCCCACTACCACCAGTAAGTGGTGCAGACATGAGAAAAAAGGAATGAAAGAGCAGAAGAAGGAGGGCAGGGTGGGGGAGAGGTGGGGGTGGGGGAGGGGGAGGGAGGGGGGAGGGGTGATCAGGACCTGGGAGGAAGATGGTGAAGGGGTGGAGCAGAAAATGCATTCACTCTCAGCCACTACTGGGCACTCATACCATCCACCATCTTACCAGTGGATATCACGCGCACCGGTAAGTGGTGTTACACATATGGGAGCGGGGGCAGGGGAGAGGGGAAGGTGGGTACATGGGCTCTGAGACGGTGGCTTGGACGGAGTGGTGCTTGTATGTAGTTTCAGCCACCACTTGATATAACCAGGTCACATCCCCATAGTAACTGGTTAGTGGTGCAACAGGCACATGGGGGGGGAAGGAAGGTAGGGGGATGTATACAGTATAAGAGGTAGCGGGTGAGGGGCAGAAGCGGTGACTGCCTGTACTTTCAAGATTACCACCTGACTAGACACCACGTCACCATTCCCTATAGTGGCTGCTAATCACATATGGGAGGGGGAATAGGGAGGGGGGGAATGATGGTATGACACATATGGGGGGGGGGCAGGGGCAGGCAGAAGCACAAAGGGGTGGATCGGTGCATGCATGTTCTTCAGAAGTCACCTTGCCCTAGAGTGGCTTACTGCTTCCTATGGGGGGGGGGGGAAAGAAATTCATTCTACTGTCAGCCTCTATCTGACTAAGCACCAGACCAACAGCCCTAAGGCAGAGGGCTACATCCACTGAGCGGGAGAAGTGGCATAGAGGTTTGCTAATGCTTTCCTTCTCACAGGAGTGTTCCAATGTAACTTTTCTCTCCTGCCTGTTTCCAAAGGACTGCCTTTTTATCCACAGCCCATATAATAGGACAGGAAGAATTAATTTTTGCTGGGAAAATTCACAGAGCCTGGCGGTAGGAGAAGGAAATAAGGTAGAGTAATTTGGGGAGCTCCTTCCAGCCAATCTGGTCATCCTGAAGGGGAATATTGCAATCTTATAAAAGGCGGTTGCATTCTCAAAGGCTACTTCAGCAAAATTTGGGAGGGAAAGAATCATTGAGTCTGCTATTACGAATATGTTCTCTTCCAGGGAACTCACTTTTGTCCAGAGTGGCCACTAAGCACCATAGCAGTGTCCACAGCCATGCAGTTGGCCGGATGCAAGTAGCATACAAGGATTTTTTTTTTTTTTTTGCGGGCCAAACCCACTTCACAATTCATTGTTACTTTATTGGATTGTTCCATCTGGACACTGTATAGCAGTATGTGAGCACAGCAATCAGTTGGGCCTTGAATTTATGTAGCTATATGGGTTTTTTTTTGCCAGGTCAAACACACTTACCAATCATTGTTCCGTTACTGGTTTGTCTCGCAGCACTAGACTATGTATACATAGCAGTATCAGTGTGTGCACAGCACCATTCAGGCCTTGAGTGTAGCATACAAGCACCTCTCTATTGATCTCGTTCTCATCATTGGCTCCCTCTAGACTATACCGGGATGTCCGGCGGGCCTGGAGTATCTCACACAGCTGGACCAGATCCTCGTCCATCAGCGGTGGAACCTTTGAGGCGTTCACTGGGATTGAAACCAAAAACCGCTACAGATCAAGAATGCCCTCGGTCAACAGGTATATAAACATTCAGTCTTTCCATCATGTTTTGCATTCTGGTAAAAAAAAATAATGATGTAAATGGCATCTGAGTACTTTACAGCACAGTACTCAATACGGGATCCATTACTAGCAACCTTATTATCAACAGTCCAGAATTTCATATCGACTGGGGTATTGATATCCATGCATTAATGAATGTAGTTACTTTAGTTGAGGTTTCTTTGTTGTGCAAAAGTTCAAGATTGTGTACTTATCTGCAATCAGTTTAATGCTTTTGCAATCAATCAGTTGTTCTACTGTTGTTGGAAGTTAAAAAAAATGCCTGATAAGTCATTGTAGAGGAAATTTATTATTGAGATTTTTATCATATTCAATGTGGATGATACTTATTAATTCCCTCAAATGCTTTGACAAAGGTGAATCCGGCCTGATAAACACCATTCATCAACTTTGCAATCAAAGAACATGCTGCCAGCACACTGAAGTGCACGCCCACCCGCCCCCCCCCCCCCCGCAAAAAATGAAGTGCAACACCCCCCCCCCGCCTCATTTATCAGTGACAATAACAGCTCATCAATCAAAATCCATTTTGAGAAGGACTGCAATTGACAGAGAATAAAAGTAGATGTGAAATGTTATAATTTGATTGGTTGGACATGTACAGTTTTAGGTCTCAGACCTGACTCGGATGTTGAGGACTGTCTTGGATTAAGACACGGATGCTGAGGACTGGGTCATTGGACTCGGATTGGCTTGACTCGGCTCCAAGACTGCTTCAAACTGACCCAAAATACCATGCTACCACCCTTCACTGGGACCCCAAATTGAACATTTGTTTCTTCTCATAGCCTGGGTCAATTTTCACTGATATTTATTGTCTCGCCTGAATGAAATTCAGGAGGAGACTCAGTGGTCACTATGGCGTGTGTGTGTGTGTGTGTGTGTGTGTGTGTGTGTGTGTGTGTGTGTGTGTGTGTTGTGGTCACACGTCCTCGTGAGCAGGATATCTTTCGAACGGCAAGTGCAATTGCGACGAATTTTTCGGGTAGCATCCGGGTTGGGTGAACCCGATCTGATAATTTGGCACGCAATCACTAATTAAGTAAGTAATTACCCTATTTTATTATTTATTGTTTAGGCTCGTAGCAAGATTACGGAGAACCGTAGGTGCTATAGTGACTTGGTTTGGCACATAGATGCGGGATTAAGGTAGATGGAACTGATTAGATTTTTCAGCGTAAAATAGGGTATCAGGTCAATTCGGGGTCAAAACTGGTTTTTTGGCCATAACTTGGGAACCATATTCTGCCGATGTTTGGAGGTGGCACCATTGTGTGATTCACTCGTTGATCTCCATCTTGTGACCTTTGACCTCAATTTGACCTTTACCATGTTTTTGGCCGGATCAATTTTCCGTGGCCATTTTCGGATCTCAAGGTACCTTCCGATCGACATGAACCATAATTTGACCCCATGACCTTTGTGTGTGAAGAATATCAGAGTCAAAGTTTTTCACTCGAAATTAAGTGCAGTTTAGGATGTTCGTAGTGATCGTCATAGTGATTTTTAGAGTCAGCAGGTCAAACTACCCCTGAAAATGAGGTCAAAAGTCAACGGTCAAATGTTGGATGAATGGCTTATTTTTCGAGTTACAGGGGAAAAAGAAAATTATCAGCTGGCAATTTTTGCAAACATTTGAATATTTTCAGAGCTCTGTGTGCTGAATAGAAAAAACAACTCCCGCTTCAATCAGGCCACGCGGTTCTCAAGTTCGAAGGGGTCAAAGGTGTGGTTTTGATACATTTTTTGCAATAGCATCGGCAGTATCTTTGGGATACATAATGCTTGTAGGAATGGCATGCATCTCATCGAGATATCATTTGTTCATAAAAACTGACATGTCATGAAAGGTCATTCAAGGTCACTTATGGACGAAAAACTAATATTTTGGACAACTTACGCTGACATTGCTTGGCAATGTTGACATTTCAGGACAGGGTTTACGTCATGGTGGAGAACATTTGCCATAAAAACATCATGTCATCAAAAGTCATTCAGGTCACTTATGGGCGATATACTGCCCAATTAGTATGTGTCCTCACAACTTCAGTGACCTTTCCTGATTGGGTTATACTCAGACAGGGGTACCCATCTAGGGTTACATTTTTTTATAAAAATGTCATGTCATCGAGGTTTCATTACAGGTCCCCCCCCCCCCCCCCCCACCCCCCCCCCCCCCCCCCCCACCCCCCCCCCAATTTGAGGTCAAAAACTTATTTGGGTACTTTTTCGGCACTAGCACGGGCGTGTTCATCAGAATGCCAAAATGCTCCTAGGAAGTGGATTATCACTGGAGAGTTACAATTTTCATAAAACTGCATGTCATTGAACGTCATTCGAGGTCACTAAGGGGTCAAAAACTGTTTGCTGGCGATAATCAGAGAATTGAAATATCTGTGAAGGCTGAAGGTTCACCATTGTGATATATTGTTACCTGCATGTGTGTGGACCTTCTGACCTCAATTTGACCTCTGTCGGGTGGTCCTGTGGTTAAGGGTTGATCTTGAATAAATGTGCTTATTTAGGGAGTTATGGGCCAAAAAGATAGAAACTGGTTATTTTTGGATATGATAGACCTTGTGTGGCTTCATGGATGAGACCAACTCCTGCTTCTATCGACACTTCTTTGTCGTTACAAGGGGTCACAGTTTAATTTAATAGCTTTTTTCGCAATAACATTAAGCGTGTTCATTTGAATGCAATATGCGTCTAGGAGTGGATGCATCACATGGAGAGTAACAATCTTTTTAAAGAACCGCCATTTCATTGATGGTCATCAAAGGTCCCTTAAGGGGTCAAAAATGATTTTTTTAACATTTTTAATTTTTTCGCAATAATATTGGGTGTGTTCATCAGGTTGCAAAATGCTCCTAGGCTAGGAGTGGATGTATCACATGGAGAGTTACAATTTTCATAAAAACTGCCATGTTTAAGGTCCTTCAGGTCATTAGGGGTCAAAAACTTTTCTGGCCATCGGAGGATTGTATCTGTGAAGGCTGAAGGTTCCATTGTGATATAATTGTTGACCGGCATGTGTGTGACGTCTCTGACCTCAATTTGACCTCTGTGGTGGTCCATGTGGTTAAGGTTGAGTTTGATAATGTGCTTATTAAGGAGTTACGGGCAAAAAAAATAGAACTTGGTTTATTTTTGGATATTGTATGACCTTTTGGTGCTTCATGAGGAAACAACTCCGCTTCGATCGACGCTAAAACCTTCGGTAGTTACAATGTCAAAGTTTAATTTAATAGCTTGTTTCGCATAACATTAGCGTGTTCATTGGAATGCCATTGCTTCTAGGGTTGGATGCATCACATGGAGAGTAACCTTTATATAAAGCCGCCATGTCATTGAAGGTCTTTAAGGTCACGTAGGGGTCAAAAACTCTTTTATACTTTTTTGGCAATAGCACTGGCGTGGTTGCATATGCAAAATGCTCTTAGGCGTGGATGTATCACAGGAGAGTTTTAAATTTTTTATAAAACCTGCCATGTCATTGAAGTCTTCAAGGTCACTTAGGGTTCAAAAACTGTTTTCCTTGGCCGTATTGGAGAATTTAATACCTGTGAAGGCTGGGAGGTTCCACCATTGTGATTATTGTTGACCTGCATGTGTGTGACTCTGATTCTCAATTTGACCTCTGTCGGGTGGTCATGTTGTTAAAGGCACTCTTGAATAAATGTGCTTATTTTATTTAAGGAGTTACGGGCAAAAAAAATAGAAACGGTTATTTTTGGATATGTGATAGACCTTTTGTGCTTTATGGAGGGACCACTCCCGCTTCACTTCGGACGTATCTTTGGTAGTTACAAGGGGTCAAAGTTTGATTTAATTACTTTTTCGCATACTTAGCGTGTTCATTGGAATGCAATATGCTTCTAGGATTGGATGCATCACATGGAGAGTAACCCTTTTATAAAAAACCGCCATGGCATTGAGTTCATTTAAAGGTCACATAGGTCATAAACTGATTTGATACTTTTTTGGCAATGCACTGGGCATGTTCATCAAATTGCAAAATGCTCTTAGGGAGTGGATGTATCACAGTGAGAGTTACAATTTTTATAAAAACTGTCATGTCATTGAGGTCATTCAAGTCACTAAGGGGTCAAAAACTGTTTTTGCCGTAATCATAGATTTAATTCTGTAAGGCTTGAAGGTTTCACCATTGTGATTATAATTGTTGACCGCATGTGTGGTACCTTCTGACCTCAATTGACCTCTGTCGGGTGGTCATGTGGTTAAAGGTTGAGGTCTTGAATAAATGTGCTTATTTTAGGAGTTAACGGCAAAAAAAATAGAAACTGGTTATTAGCAAAGTGGGGATATTAAGTTGGCGCAGGGCCCTCACATGCACAAATGCCACTTGCAGATCGCGGGCACCATTGCGAGCGCGGAATCAAACCGAAAGCCCCAGTTTTGGTGGGGTCAAGAAAGCACTTGGCAATGTCATTTATGCCCACTGCACTCAAAATGCACTATGTCCATTGCTTGACTTGAGGAAATCGTTGACCACCACCCCAAAAAAACAATGAAAAAAAAAAAACTAGTGGCGGTCTCAAGGCCCTCTCACCGAAAATCGGCCGTCCCCATCAGTGTCCCGGCCGGCTCAATGACGGTGAGACGTCCCTCTGGCTAAGGCCCTGTTTGGGCGGTCTACTGCCAGACGGTGTCAGTTAAGTAGGTAATTAGCGTTTTTTAGGTAATCTATGTTCAGGCTCGTTTAGCAAGATTACAAGTGCACGCGTAGGTGCTTGGTGACTTGGTTTGGCACATCGATGTGGGATATGAAGTTAGATGTACTGATTAAAAAAGATTTTTCAGCGTCAAATCTGTAATTGAGTCGTCTATTTGCATAATTTATGCAAAATCACAAGTTCCGTCGGATTTTTTTTTCATTCCATCACCACTCAATTATGTGAATAGAGCACTCTTGTGATTCTTCATATATACAATTGTATTATTCACATAGGTTGGAGAACACTGATCATTCAGTGTGTCTTTTTGCATGGTGTTTCCCAAATTTCAAAGTTGGTTTGATTCCTGAAGCTTGATTGGTATGGTCTACCTTAGTTTATTCCCCAAATGTTAACATAACATTGACTCATCCATGGGGATTATGCAGTGTGTATAAATTGTTCCATTCCATGAATGTTCAGTTTTGTTGAATTCCCATGTATTAAGTGTGATCCTGAGTTATGTGAAATGAGCAATTGCGTCAATAGGAAGTTGAATATTGTGTATAATTTGCATAATGTAGGCGATCTTAGTCACATTTCCACAAAACGTATCTTCTTCACTCTTCAGTAGACCTTGTCCATAATCAGTCCTCACAAATTTGAAATGGATCAAGCATTTAGTAGGGTGTTAAATGCTATACCAAAAGCTTAAAGCAACACATTAAATTCCTGTAAACTGTTTGCATGCTGACTATTCGATGGGTAACCGCTATGAAGACTGTTAGACTGTACTTGTATTTTCGATGTCGGCCCTCTATATTGAGAAGTTCGCAACGTTGCTTCAACGATACGGATTGCCAGCAGCTGGAGCAAGGTTCGCACCGGTTTTACATGCTGTGACTTATGTGTGATGCAGTTCTGGAGTTTGAGTTGCCCTGGTCGCCTTCGTTCAATGGCGAAAGACGTCTGAGTTGGGACCAGCGCCTCGGCCCGTTTTATGGTCGTCATCCCTTATCGACCAGATCCCCCTCATGTGTTACGTGCAGTTTTCTACGATGAATCCCGGAGGCTGACAATTGGGACAATTTGCCCACGTACTAATCGTTATCATAGCGGTATTTTCGATCAAGATATTAATGTATCCAGTTGTGCCGCCGAATCAAGATGGCCGAATGCCACGTGATTGACTCATCGTTGGAGTCGATTACCACCTGTTGTTCGATGTGTGGAAGGATAGGGTTGTTTTTGCGAAGTACACTCAGTGCCATCGCTGGGCACTGTAAGCCGTTGTCTGCGATGTTATAGTATGGCCGAGAATCACTACGATTCGAGGGAGATCTCGATCAGCGTGCCAGAAGATGAGGGCTAAGGCCTAAATTATTTACTACACGAAACTGGAGTGTAACTGGGTCTCAGTCGGCGACAACACACAGTTTCGCAGGAACTGGCAGCATGTTGGAAGTACGCGAGGAAGACTATAGTGATTTAGCGATGGTACCGAAGCATACGCCTTCGCCGCACCCCGCCGCGCGTGTGGATCCCCTGGGGCCGGGACTATTTGGCTGTATTCCCTTTTGCAATATTTTGTGTTAGGCTGCCCCCCCCCCCCCCCCCCATGTGATAGGATTTAGGATATCGGCCCAATGTTATGAATTGTGATTGAAGTCTAACCCATGCATTGTTGACATAATGTGGTAGGGCTTACTTGCCTTATATTGATGAGTCATGCTCATTAATGATTGTTATTGCTGTCCTTGCATATCTGTGTTATTCATGTCACATGTTTCGCAGTTAGAAATGATGCAGAAGCTGTTTTTGGTTGGTATAGAGTCAGTGGTACAATACCATTCTATAGTGCACCTTGAATGAAATAGTGAGGGGAGCAGTGGGCAGCATCAGGTTTGCCTTGGTGTGAGAATTGGATTTGTGTCAGTCTATATCATCATGGGAGATGTTGGGTGAAATGTCATATTAATTGTATGTTGTCTGGGAGCCTCGGGTTGAATTAGGTGTCATTTGTTGTGGTAAGCACTAGAGTGACCCGTTATGTCTGTAGGTTAGGCTTCTGTGTTTTTTGCTTCTTTGTGTGGTGATACAAAGGAGGGGTGGATGTTCTTATGCCGACATTATGTATTTGCCCTGTTGTTGGCCCAGTTCGTACATGTTTATAGACTCAGGCGGTGTTGACTGAGTTTGAGTAGCGTTTGCAGAAGACAGAAAATGATGGGGTTGTGTTGCTAGTTGATTGTTCAATGCCAGGTAACAGTTGTTCACCATGGGGTGGGTCAGTGCGAGGAGCAGCCTATGTAAAATGTGGACGTGTTCGGGTCATGTTAGCGTTAATGCGTGCACGGGCATTGTTGTGTGTTATGGTGAATGTTGGTAGGTCACAGGCGGATCGGATTGCGTTAAAAGCTTTGACGTTATTTTATTGTCCCCTTTGTTACGTTACACAAAGGAGGGGTGGGCATACCGTATGTTGCGTGCAAATCATTCGATCACCTTGTATACAATTGACTTCAGAATTTTCAGTTGTAAATATTATGGTAGACAAACATACTGAGAATCCCTCGCCATCTTTTCACGGGTCAGAGATCGGACATGCGACATTTGGCGGTTGTCGGCATGACAGGAGGCAGGATGGTGAATTCTAGTCTGTTGATACCACCTGAGGGTATTGCTTTACAATCTTCCGTGAGATGATTATTATTTCGAAGGTGAAACATATCATTTTTGCCATGCATTGATTCGATTTAGTTAGTGTAAGTATGGTGAAAATGGGGCGAGCACATGTTTTGCATGTTGGTCTAGCTTATCTGTGGCTACTGAAGTGTAATTTATGTTGATGAGGCTGTGTATAGATGTTTTCTAGATAGCACCTTGAGTTATCGTTGGGTCTGTTGTATCAGTGTATGAGCTATTCTATCACAGTTGTGGATGGTGTTGTGAAAGGTTAATTCAAGTGTTGTAGTTTGTATGTGCTATGTGGCATAGTCTTGTATTCATACTCATGATGTTGGAGATGTAGGGTTGATATTATGTCTGTAGAATGCTATTCATATCAGTGACGTCACTGATGGTGCTGTTGCGGGGTGTATAAATGTCTATTTTTATTCAGAGGGCTTTCTGAGGATTGATCACCCTTCTAGATGTTTAGCGCCTTGCTACCTCTGATTCGGAAATGGTTATGGCAGGCGAGGACACGGTTGGGACTGCAGCAGAGTTAGAGCATAGAACAGCATGGGTTTACCACATACTTGATTGAGTTGTACTTTTGGTGTATGAATCTTTAGGCTGTTGACCAATAGTAGCGTCTGTCATGTGCTGGTATCACTGAGAGTTACCCTTATGACTTGTTATGGTTGTATGTTCATCCAATGGTTTTTGTTAGGGTCGGGACGACACATCTTTAAGAAGGGGTTGTATGTACAGTATGAAATGACTGTTCTGTTTTACTATGATACTGGTATTTTCGTATGTCGCCCCCTCTATGATGAGAAGTTCGCAACGTTGCTTCAACGATTACTGATTGCAGCAGCTGGAGCAAGTTTCGACCGGTTTTACATGCTCGATTTGACTACTGTGTTGCCAGTTCTGGAGTTAGGTGCCTGTTGTCGACCTTGGTCAAAAATGGCGGAAGACGTTCTGGACTGTTGGGACCAGCGCTCGGCCGTTTTAGGTCGTTCATCCCTTATCGCCAGATCCTCATTGGTCTGTGAAGTTTTTAAGATCTTGTACCGGAGGCCGGCTGGACACTTGGGAATGCCCACGATACTAATCGTTACCATAAGAGCGGTTATTTTCGATCCACAAGGGAATTAACTTTGTATCCAGTGTGACTGCCGAATAAGAGGGCCGCCCACTTTGACACGTTTGATTGACTCATTCGTTGGAGTCAGCCAACATGGTTCGCTGTGGAAGGATATTGCTTGTTTTGGCTTGCGACAGTACACTCAGTGCCATCACTGGGCACTGTAAGCCGTTGACTGCGATGTTATAGTATGGCCGAGAATCACTACGATTCGAGGGAGATCTCGATCAGCTTGCAGATGGCGGATTTGGCTAAATTTACTACACGAAACTGGAGTGGAACGTGGGAGTCTCCGTAGTTAGCGACAAACCAGTTTCGACGGAATGGCCAGCCAGGTTGGAGTTTACTCGGAGGAAGACTATAGTGATTTAGCGATGCGTACTTACCGAAGCATACGCATTCGCGCCGCGGTGTGGATCAATGGGCCGGGACTATTTGGCTGTATTCCCTTTGACATATTTTGTGTTAGGATGCCCCCCCCCCCCATTTGCGATAGGAATTTAGGATTCTCGGCAAGGTTAATGATTGTGATTGGAAGTATTAACCCTGCCCATTGTGACATAAATGGGTTCGGCTACTTGATATATTGATGAGTCAGGATAATAATGATTGTTTATTGAGGTCTTCTTATATGTGTATATTCATGTCACAGACATGTTCGCAGTAGAAATTGCCAGAAGCTGTTGGGGTGTTATAGGTCAGTGGTACAATACCATTCTATAGTGCACCTTGAAAGCAGTGAGGGAGCACCGGTTTGCTGTGGAAATTTTGTGTCATGTCTAATCTCATGGGAGCTGTTGTGTTAATGGATATAATTGTATGTTGGTCTGGAAGCCTCGGGTTGAATTTAGGTGTCATTGTTGTTGGTAAGGGACTAGAGTTGATCCAAGTTATGTCTGGGTTAGGCTTCTGTTGTTTGCTCTTGTGTGGTTGATACAAAGGAGGGGTGGATGTTCTATGCGGATAATTATGTATATGTTTGTGGCCAGTTAGTTACATGTTTTATAGACTCATGCGGTTGTTGTGAGTTGAGTAGGGTTGCAGAAACTGATTGGGGTTTGTGTTGTAGTTGATGGTTCACTGCGGCTACAGTGCCACCCTGAGGGTCAAGTGAGAGAGCGCCTATGTAAAATGTGTGACGTGTTCGGGTCATGTTATCGTAATGCGTTGGGTCATTGTTGTGGTTATGGTGCTGTTGGTAGGCTCCCAGGCGGATTGGGTTCAAGCTTGGTTATTTTATTTGTCCCCTTTGTGTACGTTACACAAAGGAGGGTTGCGTACCTGTATGTTGCAAATCATTCGATCACCTTGTATACAATTGACCTTTCAGTAATTTCAGTGTAAATATATGGTAGACAAGCATTACGGAGAATCCCTCGCATCTTTTCACGGGTTCCAGAGAATCGGGACCTGCCAAGTTAGAAACCTCGTATGCTTGTCTATAGTTTTGTGTACGAACTGACTGCTATGCACTTCAAAAATTGTGTAGCATTCATGTTTAATTTAGGAGCATTTTGCAATGCTACACCAGCTATTTAGAACGCTGGTTTTGAGTATGAAAAAGTCATGGAAATTGATTGTCGAGAATCTGCAAAACACCCGAATTAGGACCATAATGCCAATGGCCCTACAGAAGCACCTCTGATTCACTCTAAAGGAGGTGAATGCCAAAAATGTAAACTAGGCATGCACGATATCAGAACATTTGATTCGCTGAACTAGCACATGCTTAATGTAATCAGGGCTCAAATGTCTGATTGTTGGAGATGACCATAAACTTGACGGAACTTTGTTCTAGACCCTTTGTTCGGATATTCACTGAGTTCCTGATCAATACACAGAACATAAAAAAGAGTGCCAAGGGGCACAGTAGCTTCACCCTGTATTGTATATAAGTATGGCCTGCTGGCATTCTTCTATCATGAATTAAATGTGATGAATGATTGAAAAGTGTAGATGATACATGTACATGTTATAACAATAGAGCAAAGAAGATGTAGTGGGCTAGTTCCAATACTGAATATCAAGTGTTATTATAACCCACTATCAACACTATGCAACAACACTGCAGAAGAAGGTACATTTTTGCATGATTTTAGATAATGGACCTAGGGTCCACACTGGCCAAAAATTCAAAAACACACCAAATAGCCCATATTACAAGGATCATGCTCCCAAGTTTAAAGAAAATCAATGAAGCTTGTAAGAGGAGATGCATTTCAAGCACCATTGTGTTTATTCCATAAAATGGGCCCTAGGGCTCAAATGGCACCTTGGACCAAAAATTCCTGAACACCCCGAAGGTACGGCCATTAGAGCATCATTATGACCGAACATCAGTACTGTTCACCAATTTTAGGGGACGCACTTTGCGTGATTTCACATGATGGGACCTAGGGCCCAAGTGGGACCTTGGGACAAAATTCCTGAACACCCCGAAGGTACGGCCATTAGAGCATCATTATGACCGAACATCATCTCTGTGCACCAAAATTTGTAGGAGGAGAAGCATTTTGTGTGATTTCACATGGTGGGCCCGAGGGCCCACACTGGCCTTGAATCCAACAAACAACCCGAACCCCCCCGATTGGCCCACTACCCAAGGACCATACATGTACCTTTGAAGAAATCCATTGACGCTTGTAAGAGGACGATCCATTCAAGCACTATTTTGTGTAATTTCATAAAATGGCCACAGGCCAAGTGGAACCTTGGGACCAAAATTTCCTGAACACCTCGAAGGACGGCTATTAGACCATCCATTATGACAAACATCAGCACTGTGCATTAAAATATTGGAGGCGAAGCTCGGCGTGATTTACATGATGGGCCCAAGGGGACCATGGACCAGGAATTTCTTGAAAACACCCGAAGGGCACGGCAATTAGACCATCATTATGGACTGAACATCAGCACTGTGCATTAAAATATGTAGAAGCATTTTAGTGTGATTTCACACTGATGGGGCCTAGGGGCCCCAAGTGGGACCTTGGACCAAAATTTCCTGACACCCAAAGAATAGATACGGTACTCCGTACGACCATCATTATGGACCGATTAATCAGCACTGTGCATCAGAATTTGTAGGAGGAGAACACTTGTGTTTGTGATTTGATTTCACATGATGGGCCTAGGGCCCACACTGGGCCTTGAGCCAAAATTCCCGAAAACACCCCGTGGCCATACCCAAGGACCATTACATGTAACTGTAAAGGAAATAGTTGAAAGCTTGTAAGAGGACGATTCCATTCACCACCATTGTGTGTATTTCATAATAATGGGCCCTTGGGTCCAAGTGGGAACTTGGACCAAAATTCTGACCCCCTGGAAGATACGGCTTATTAGACCATCAATATGACCAAACGTCAGCACTGACTTGCGCATCAAAATTTGTGGAGGAGAAGCATTTTGCATGATTTCACAATGATGGCCCAAGTGGACTGTGACCAAAATTCCTGAACACCCCGAAGGTCCGGCTATTAGACCCATCTTATGACGGAACATTAGCACTGTGCATCAAAATTCGTAACAGGAGAATCATTTTGCGCGTGATTCCACAGAATGGGCCACAGGGCCCAAGTGGGACCTTTGACCAAAATTTCCTGAACCACCCCGGTACAGTATTAGACTATAATTATGACCGAACATCATCACGGTGCATAAAATTTTTTTAGGAGAAAAGCAGCACTTTTGCATGATTTCACATGATAGGTCCTAGGGCCCGCATGGGGCCCTTGGGCCCAAAATTCCTGACGACCCCGAGGTACGGCTATTAGACATTCATTATGACGCCCATCAGCACGGTGCATCAAATTGTAGGAGGCGAAGCATTTTTGTGGTGATTTCAAATGAATGGGCCCCCTAGGGCCCACACTGGTCCCTTGGGCCCCCAAAAATTCCTGACACCCCGAATGGAACATCCCCAGATGCCCCTTCACTTGCTACATTGTGACAAAGTTTCATTTTCACAGATCCATCAAACACTGTAAGAGAAGTAGCAATTTGAATCATTGTTTGAACAGATAGATAGATAGTGATGATAGATAGACTCAGGATCACACTAGCTCACCCCCACATGCGGGGTTAGCTAAAATCACAGCCTGGATCCACCGAAGGTTTTCATGGGGATTGAAAACTCTACCTATAGGTTCAAACCCAATTTAATACGATTTTCCTATATGGAGTTATCGGCCTTCAAGTTTGGTTCATTAAATTGATGCGTGAATTTGGGGGAGAATCCATTGCACAGTTAATGCATACATTACCCTTGGACATAACACGGAAATTTTTTGTTCATTATTTTCATTGTTTCATTTTGTTGGAATAAGTCAACATTAGCAGAAGTTCCTGTGTCTTTTCCTCACAACCGAAGTCCCAATCAACACATATACCCATCCACACATAGCAATCCTCTCACATAGACTATCGTGCTTTTGCAGTGCAAAATAATTTGTGAATATCAGTATAAAGCAGGGATGTTTGGCAGGATTGTGCAAGTATGAACCTCATTTATTATTGCATGGTCGGATTCTTTCCAATCTTGCACAATACCCATGCCACCAACTTCTATGGACTGTTATTCTGTAACGAAGTCATACGACGTCCGGTTTGGACTGACACATTCATGTGTCTTCAGTTAATATCTTAGCCTCTTTACTTTGTCCTTCAGTGTCCTTCAACAAGGGCATTGATACTGCCTAACATATTCCATCTCAGATCCCACACGCAGTTTCCTTTTCTGTCTCGGAAGAGTTTGTGGTGGCACTTCTCATTAGGGACAAGTATTCTCCAAGTTGTGGTGAGATCTATCACTGTACATTTGTAAGATGCCTCTTGAGCTGTTACAACAATAGACCAAACTGTGCATTGTTTTCAGTTTTTAAGACTCGGTTCTTTTGGTTTTGCTCTGGGTGCTCTCATACTCCGTTGTTGCGTTCTGTCTTTATAAATCACTCAATGCGTCTTGATTAATTGCTACATACAGTGACTACAGTGACAATGTGAATTTCAGATTACCGACCGAATGACACTCGTACGTGACACTCTTATGTTTGTTGTGTATGTCGGACGTCATCTGATCAATTACTCCGAGCTGACAATTTCACGGGCGGTCATGTTGGTTTATTGTCGAGTACCGTTTGATTGCTGACATTTTAGGTATGGTGCATCATTGTCCAGGTCCAGATCCCAGCTTACACTCTGTGGTGCCTTTTGATTTCCCTTTTTGATGCACTTTTCGATTGCATGACGCACCATACCCCGGGGCATGGTCAAAATCAACAGTGTCTCACATATAATATGGTTCACTTTCCTGGTCATGCAGGGCAAACTCTGATTGGGTCCTGTCATCTTACTCTGGAATGTCTAGGAAATATTAGAAGTCGTCTACTAGTCGGGTCGTTACGCATGATTTTGTAGTCATCTAAGGACTGAGGGGTGTGTTAATGTACAAGAACTTGGTATGACTCCACCATTGACAGTGACTCACCCAATCTATCCAGGGTGTAGGGGGTGCGTCCATACATTGATAGTGCATAATAACATACATACAAACAACCTCATGCATTCATGTTCGTTTTAAAGAGAGTGTGAAGTAGATCAGAGAGAATTGGTTGTTCAGAGGCTTTTATTTAATTCCTTGCCTATCATGAATAATATCAAGCAATTTTAACTTTGTCCTGTGTCGTGATCTAAGACTCCATTTGGATAGCAGTAATGTCCATGTCTGTACTCTCTCCTCCCAAAAATTTTCTAGAGCGTGAATTGTGTACCAAGTTCTAACAAATTGCTGGCAGTGCCAGAAGAGGGGCAGTTGCCGACACAACCCCAAAACCATAAACCTGCCCAACACTCACATTGTTGCAGAGATATGATAGACAATTCCTTGACCAACTGGTCCGCTGTACCCTCACTCGCAATCTGAATCTCCACCAGTTGGTCCGGGAGTTTACCTTTTCTGGATGAATGTGATTTAGAAACTGATAGTTGAGAACAGACCATTCGAAAATGAAAGGAGATTGGTTAATAGTGATTTGTTAATAATGATGAAGCCTGTTACGGGGAGGGGGGGGGGGGGGGGGGATGGGATTTAACTACCAATGAGGGAAAAAGAGAGAAGAGAAATGTGATCATAGAATGAAAGGTGGGTTGCACGCTGTTCCTGGTCTGGTTTTAAGCACGGTGGTGTTCTTATGGAATGGGCATAAAAAAGAAAGTGCACTCAATTGCTCTTTCGATAGGGCCCCACTCCCCACTATATAAGTTTGTTAAAATTGTTGATTGGCTCAGTCAGAGATGGATAGATTTTCAGTTACATTTTTGGTACCTATATTAGAACGTTTCAAGAAACCGGAAAACTTTAGACCCATTTCCCTTTGTGCAAATGCCAAGTGGAACCAAATTGTTATAATAAATCATCTTGTGAGGCGGTGAAGGAGGGGAACCACAGGATCCATAATTTGATATTAATTGTGTTTCATATCGAGCATATATAACAATGCATCATGAAGTGTGTTCTGAACAAAGAGTCCCCATGGAAGAAAGGATTCATCACTTTCCTGTGTTCAATACTTGTGATGAGGCCAATACACATCCATTGCTCTGTTTGATGCATCGCCGTCGTGTTTGGATATTCTCAGAAATCTATTTCCTGTGCGGTCCATCATTTGTTCATATCGCCCCCAAAAAAAGCAACAGAATGTATCCTGATTGGCTGCCTGTGTTGTATAGGAGGATTGTGTTTCCTGCCGGGTTAGCAATATCCAATAGGTCATACCCTTTTTCAGTGGTATCCATGTCATAATTGTCCCCATCTCCAGCCACTGGCAAATTATTCTTGGTATTTTTGAGTATCCGTTGCCATGCATACAAAGTTGAAACCTCCATGTAGGGTCCCTACTACGTCCTTGTCAACTGGGATACACCACTAATTTAAGGTTTTTGTGTGTTTTTATTATGATATATGCCAACTGTGCCTGGGGTTTAGCAGGATTTGCGTAAGTATATTTCCAAGCCTATACTGTTCTAGAAAGGAGCTGACCAGGCGAAAGTATCTGCCCGGTGTGTATTTTTCTGGGAGCTAGAACTGTTTTAAAATCAGGTTATATGATAGCATGGGCATGCCCTCAGCCCTATCATCATGTGTTTTGTTGTGTCTTTCTTTTTTCTCGCACAATGAAGGATGTCCAGTTCCGTGCCATGCAGACAAAGTTGAAACCTACATGCTAGGGTCCTACTACTTCCTGTCAACTGGAGAAAACCACTAATTTAAGTTTTGTGTGTGTTTTTATTTGATATATGCCACTGTGGCCTGGGGTAGTCATGAATTTGGCGTACACAGTAGCAGTAATTTTCCCAAGCCCTTATACGTCTAAAGGATGCCGACCAGCGAAAGTATCTGCCCGGTGTGTATTTTTCTGGGAGCTAGAACTTTTGTACAAGCATGTTATATGATACATATAGGGCTGCCCTCAGCCCTATCAGCATGTTTGTGTGTGTCTTGTATTGTTTCTCGCCAATGAAGAGTGTCCAGTTACGGTGATGCCATGGCAGAACAAAGTTGAAACCTACTGCTAGGGTCCTACTTCGTCATGGAATAAAACCACTAATCTAAGGTTTTGGTGTGTTTATATACGTTATGCCAGATAGGCAGTGGCCGACACATCCTTAAAACCATAAACCTGCCCAACACTCACATTGTTGCAGAGATATGATAGACAATCCAGACTCTGGATTGACGTGTGATAAAACGTATGTTAGACTCAGACCCTTTTGAAAATGAAAGAGGAAAATGTGACCATAATAAATGGTGGGTTGCAAGCTGTTTGGGTCTGGTTTTGAGCACTGTGTGTTCTTTATGAATGGGCCATAAAAAGTGAGTGCACCCAATTGCTCTTCAGATAGGGCCCCACTATACAAGTCAGAAAAATGTTGATGGTTCAATCGAAGACTGATGAATTTTCAGTTACATTTTGGTACCTATATTCAGCACATCTCAGAGACAAAACTTCAGACCCAAAACTTCGGACCCACTTTCACTCATACACATGACGATGGAACATATCTGTTATAATAAAATAACTTGTAAGGTGGAGGCAGGGGGAACCACAATCATAAATAAATATTTCCATATCGATGCATTGTATCGAATGCATCTTGAGTGCATTCTGAACAAGTCAGTCACCAAAATCTGCAAAATAAATTAAAGAAAGTAAAGTATTCATTAGCTTCCCTTGTGTTCAATATATACTTTTGAATGAGGGCCAATACATACCGGTACATTGGTTGCTCTGTTCGATGCATCAGTTAATGTTTGGATTATCACGGAAGTCTATTCCCTGTTTCTGTTATATCGAGCCCTTGCAACAAGATATCCTGATTGGCAGCCCATGTTTCATGCGAGGGTTGGCGATATCCAATGGTTGAACTTGTTTCTAGCAGCGGCCAGGCATTGACCCTCTCCCCAGCCTACTGCGGAATTATTCTTGGTATTTTGGAGAATATGTGCTATGCAGACAAAGTTGAAACCTACATGCTAGGGTCCTACTTCCTGTCAACTGGATAAAACCACTAATTTAAGGTTTTGTGTGTGTTTATATATGATATATGCCAACTGTGGCATGGGGGTTAGCAGGATTTGTGTACAGTATATTCCAAGCCTTATACTGTGCTAGAAGGATGCTGACCAGGCGACAGTATCTCCCCGGTGTGTGAATTTCTGGGAGATAGAACTTTTCTACAAGCACGAGCTATGCTATAAACTCAGTTACTGTATATGATAGCATAGGGCCCGGGCCGCGTCAGCCTGTCACATGTTTTGCTTTGTCTTATATTTTTTTCTGCAGAATGAATGATTGTCCAGCGAATATTTTTCTAGTCAAAGACAATCTGTCGAAAAATGAAAGAAGGAAAAACCTGAAGGAATTTAGCTCTTGAAATTAGTTTTTGTGACCATTGACATTTGAAAACATCTGGTGACTGGTATGGACCCCTCAAAGTGGTTTAAAACGCAATTCCCTCGGGTGTTGGCAGGCGCGGCGGAATGAAATTTTTATTGGGGGGGGGGGGGGGGGCTAATGTGACTGTTGTTTACTATCTAAGCGTAGCGGCCCCATTTTGGCGCGTGAGCGTACAATCAATTTTTGGGGTTTCCAGGCCCTCTAGATGCTCCGGAAACGGCATTTGCCGAGTGGCCTGTGCTACAAATATCTAGGCAAAATCCAGGTCTCTTGGTGTGGAAATTGCATGAATATCAAGAACAAATCAGGAGAAAAATGCAATTTGAATATAGGTTTTAATCACAAGTTGAATGTAAAAATTCACTCCGTCATGTATTCATTGATCCCCTATTTTACTTTAAAACACCCTTTCTAAGTATGGAACGTGTTGACAGGTTGAATGGCGCTGTGTTTCCGTGAATTATACTATGCCCATGTTGCACTATTTAGCATATGTTAAACAAACATTTGAAATTGCAAAATCTGAAGATTTACGCGACCACAGATCTTACAACGTCGTGGATGAGGGTTGATCCCACCGAAATGTTTATTCGTTAAATTTGGTATGCTCTATTGCTGAAATATAGCCGAACCATCTTACTGTACATCAACTCCATACCATTTTTTTCAAAAATGATACTCTTCTTACACTTATTTTGACTATTCTTAACTCATCTGAAGAAGGAAGCACATGCTGAGTAGGAAGATGTTTTGTCTTGATTAATCGAAATAGTTTCAGCCTTCGTTATCACTGACAGGCATATTACCAGCGAAGTAAATACAAGGAAATAACTGACCACTGTGTTCATAATTCGTAGCCTAGATATACACCGAAGTGTATCCATTTTTAATTCATTTTAATGGACATCTGACTTAGAGCTCAGGTCATATTTAGTATTAAGTAATATGCCTCTACGTCCTGAAAGCATCGCAACCTCGATTGATTTGATGGGTTGCCTGAGCAAGATTACCAACGGGCTTGTTAACATAATGTTTCATAAATCATCAATTCCGTATGTCCATATCAAGGATAATATCTAAAACTTTTACTTGGTAAGTAAATCTTCCTACAGACTCACGCGAGAACAGTAAGAGCACATCTTGAGTGATTACACGACTATTAATAATTATGAGCTTAACTCAGTTAACTATATTGGGACTATTAGTGTGTACATATGCTACGGTCACAAATAGAGCGGCGACCGACCGATTTGTAAGCTCCTCGGGCACCGTGGAAATTTAGACTCGCCCCACACCTTTTGGAGACGTCGAGCGGCAGTGAACCCCAGCGATTCCCGACCATGGCCCTTTTGATTTCCCTTCGGTTTCCGGCCCTTTTGAGGTCCAACTGGGTGAATTCGGGGGATCGCCTTTCGCGCGGCGTCTGGGCACTGACCGACCGATGACCCAACGATTCCCTGGCGGTCTCCGACCGCCACCGGCCGTTTCAAGAAATCGCCCGGCTACCTGTCAGTGATCGGCGGCATCTGCGTGGTTGTCCCGTAGGCGTACCGGCGGCGACTTGGCCAGCTCCCCCAGCAGGTGTCTCCTCTTCACCTCATTTTCTTGTACTCGTTTCTCCCCGTGTCATATACCAATGCGTTTGTCTTCAACGAAACTGGGCTAATCTTCTCTCTGCTCATCTGTGAAGGGCCGGCTGGAGCTGCAAGTTGGTTTCTCATCCGCTTCAACGAGGCCGTTCCCCATCTACCAGCCTCGTCTCCTGCTTGAGCTGCCTTGGCTGTTGTTTATCGTGTATGGATCTCGCTGAGCATCGCCTTTCAAGACCATCCATGGCCGTGCTGTCGCCGGTGCAATTACGAGCAGGCCTCACGCCCAGACGCCTGCCGGTTTTTATCCGCCGCCTGTGTCCGACCGATCATCCAGCGACGAACGTACGGTGACCGCTCGGCACCCTTTGATCTGGCAACTTCCGAGTTTTACATAAACTCGCTCGACTGTGACTGCTCTATTAGGTCGGTGCCGCGTACGCGACCCGCCCGTCATCGGGCGTATTGGACGGCGAGTGAAACTGGACAGGCACCGCTGGAATTTTTAAACTCCACGCTAAAACTTCAGCGGCGACCGAGGCTATGCCCTAAAAACGTTCGGTGGCCGGTCGGCCTCCGCTCGTGCTGGACGAATTTGGTAAAAATTCGCCGCTCGCCGCCGAGTCAGGCCGCATTTTGATTGTGACCATAGCAATTGGCTGCAGTGATGGTGGCATTTGTGAGAAATGCAGAAACAGTAATATGTCCAACCGATGCACGCGCAGTACAAGCCTTCTGCTCACGAGTAACACATTACGGCCATCAAGGGCCCGCAAAGATGCAACTGGAAGATGACTTATATGCTATATATAGCCCCCAGATTGCGTAATAGGATTGATTGTCACTATTCACGGAGTATTCCTCGAAATGTTGAAATATTAATTTAAACAAGTCAGGCAATAGCAATTAAATCCATCATGAATGTTTTTGAACACTATGCAATATATTGGGGGGGGGGGGGCCTAAACAAGCGTTTTCCCCCAATTTTTTTCTCAATCGGGGGCTGAGCCCCCCCCAAGCCCCCCCCCCCCTCCCCGGTTCCGCAGCCACTGCGGTGTGGTTCTTACATTCACGGGACATTTCTGTTGCTTTGTGCTTGCTGTACGTACTGTAGATCGTTTCAGCTCTTGTGTGCCTTGGAGACTGTATACAACATGCTGTTGGAGTGTGGTAATACCCATGCATAGTACAATACAGGAACGTGGCAGGCACGCATTGGAAGGAACCACACAAGCAATATCGTGTGTGTGTTTAGAAATGAAATTTTGTGGAATAAGGAAATTTGCGCAACACGTTACCGATAATGTCCATCAGTGAAACAATTTGGTTACGCCCCACCCCACCCATGCGATCTGCCCTTGTTGATGCCTTTTATTCTAGCACAGATCATCTGACCTATATTATTACCGTTCCCAGGGGAGGAAAGCCAAGGGGAAGGCCCATTATGACATTCCTGGATGCCAACATGGACCCGATCCTGAAGATCTGGGGCCCTTGCTTGTTCTGCCCAGGTCTGGTCTGCTGTACATGTGATATTGACTTCAAGGTAATCACAGTTATATTCAGGGTGGATTCTAATTCTTGTATGGTGGGGAAGGGAAGGGGATTGGGGGGGGGAGGGAACTTGTTGTAGTTTTTTTTGTGATGGTAAATTGCACATTCGTAGTACAATCGTTATATTGTATGGGACCCCGTCAATCATTTTGACAGTGTCATACATACATTCAATTGCACTAAGAATTGAGGTATAGGAAACAGGTCATAAAGAAAGAAACCTATAAAAAAATCCCACCCACCCCCACCGCACTCCTTCCTACCAGGATGAGGAAAGTAACCTCCCCAGTTCCGGTATCTGTATTGCTCTCTCTAGGGTTTAGTCATTTTTGTCAAGAGTACGAAGTAAAAAACAGTCGGCCCAGATTGTTATTATCACACAGTAGAGCTCTCAACTGTACAGAACAGGCAGTGACACCATTCTATTAGTTCTACTGCCAATCCAGCCTCTAAGCTTGTTGAAAAGGCATTCTGATGTTTTCCACTTTTCAAACTCTCCATTTCTGGAAATACACGATTGGCAGATTGACAATTCAAAGGCCTCGTTGACGTGGGATTGATGTTTTCCAGCCGTTCCATTCTATACACAGGATAGGCCATGAGGTAATAGACAATCGACGGTTTGCCGATGCAAATGCCTGCAATGGAGTTTTTTTTCCTCCAAGTAGATCATTTGCTTGTCGATCTGACGTGTTACAACACTATCGGCCGGGCTTATGAGCAGAGCCCAAAGTTCAACGACGCAGTAAATTGGAATCTAACGGAATAGGACTATTATGGTCTCAAGTCCATGCACTGTGAAGCGATTGACAGCTACACCACATGAATTATAAGAGGGGATCCCAATCCTCTGCGAATATAACTGCTGATGACAATATGTTTGAGTTGAAGTTGTGGGTGAGGAAATGCGCCCTCCATTGTTAAGAAATAACTCTCGCATATCGCCTGCTTGGAGCATGCTATTCAAATCAGACATTGACTCTAAATAGGGGTGACAATGAATTGGCATAATATTCAACGTTGTGGTAATTTATAATCCTGAACAACATGTAGGCATTTCAAAGTATTTTCATAATGTAAGGTGCCTCTCTAAACAACGTCCATGGAGGCTGTTTGTGCGGGGATATACACGTTGCCAGTTTACCAGCCTGCACTTGTATAGTGTTACAAATCGGTCATGCCTCCTGAATACAGGTGAAAATTGAAGGTTGTGGTAGATGGTTGCTGGGTTAAGCCTGTTCTTTCCACTGCAATTGCAGTAGATAGCTTTCATCCCCCATTTCAAATGGTATTGGGCCATTGGTATGTCATTTTTCAGCTTCTCACACTAGAGCATTGTAATGACAAGCTAGCTGTTACACTGGCTGGATCTATTGTTGTTCACGTTGAGTAGACCCATGAAGTGGGTCCACCTCAAAAAAATCTGGCATGTTGCTGTACTGCGAGGTTGTAAGTTGTCTTTGTCGTGTCACACTTGTATTGGCAGTGGTCGCAGGCCGCACCTCAAATACGCCGGCACCCTCAGTCAAGTGTGCGCGGCAGTGTCAAATTCCAAGTGACTATTGCTGTAAGTCGTCCTGTTTGTCAGTGTGACATGCGGCGCACTTGTCCACAGTGTATATCATCCACCTGGTGGTCCGTCACAAAGCTGACTTTGGGGTGGGTCTTCTCTAGTCGGAAATATGACGCACCTCCAAACGACCATGTGAAGGGCTGGGCACCATTATAACCACAAGGTGATCTATTTGCAGTTTCCTCCAAAGGAAATGTTTTGGGAGCACACATGATTCCTTTCCTTCCAACATCAACAGGTTTATGATTATGCAGTATGTTTACTGGCTGTAGCTAATGGGACTACACTCATTTTTGATTCCTGATGAAGTCAAGAAATCTATGGCCCGTCATGCCAGTGGTCTGGTGTTATGTATGTGACCACCCCAGATTGTAAACCCGGACTGGACCCCTAATCTTGATGGATGAAGCTCATACTTGGTATGTTATGTGTTTCCCATGATGAGTACATGAACCCTATTGTTCGGGTATGGTCAGAGGTAATCTGAGGTCAACAGAAGTCAAAGTGGAGAATAGTCTGAGAACCTGTAAACCCAGTAAGTCCAAAATGGTTGGTCTGGTTGAAATTAGGGTGTAGCTTTCTTATGGGAAGTACAAGAACCCAATGTTTTTAGTTAAGGTCGGGGTGAATTCGGTCTTCAAAAACAGAGAAAAAATTTGAACAGTCGATATTTGGGCAAATTTTGGCATGTAACTTGACTCCACCTGGATGGATGAATTTGAATTTAATACTTTAATAATTTAATATTTAAGTAATTTAAATGGGGGTGGGTATGTGTGTTCCCCATGATCGTTACATGAAAACCCTATTGGGGTGGGAGTCAGGTCAGACAGAGGTCATTGAAGATCCCAGAGGTCGAAATCGAAGAACCTTCTAAACACAATAAGTCCAGAATGGTGGCTGATCAGTCGAAATTTGTTGTGTAGCTTTCTTATGGGGTAGGTTACAGGAACCCTATGTTTTTTATTCCTCGACGAAGTCAAGGCATTTATACAGTCATGACAGTGTGTGTTGTGTGTATATCCTTGGCTAAAACACGATAACTCGAACCCGCTTGGCTGCATCATTTCATACTTTGTATATAGGACCATAATGAGTACATGATTTCTATTGTTTTTGGGGTCAGGGTCAAAAGTCATCTGAGGTCAAGAGAGGTCACAGTTTGAGAATCTTGTTTACCGATAATTCCGAATGCCTGGTTGTTGATCATGTTTAAAATTCGGTATGCAGCTTTCCTCATGAGGAGTACGGGAACCCTATTGTTTTTGGTGTAAATCGGGGGGTCATATTCGTTAAGAATTTGGAAATTGTGAAAAATTGATAATTTGCGGGCCAATTTCAGCTCGTTAACACATAACTCGATCCCACCTAGTTGGATGAAGTTCATATTCCCTATAATAGGTACATGATCCCTATTGTTTTTTGGGATAGGTTCAAGGTCATCTGAGGTTCAAGGAGGTCCACGTCTGAAATCTTTTTAACCGATCAGTCCAGAATGCCTGGTCCGATCAAGTTGAACTTGGATATGCATCTTTCTCATGAGAGTAAGGAACCCCATGTTTATGGTGTACTTCGGGGTCAGATTTCGAGGGGAAATTGGAAAACTGATAATTTGGCCAATTTTAGCTTGTTACATGTAATTTCACCCCACTTTGGATGATCAAGTTCATACGTGGTATGTGTGTTCCCACTGATGTTACATGAAACCCTCTTGTTTTGGCCAGTCAGAGTTGTCTTAGGTCACTAGAGGTGAAAGTGTGAAAACTTGTAAACCGAATAGTCGGTCGGTCTGATCAGGTGAAATTTGGTGTGTAGCTTTTATAGGGAGTATCATGAACCCTATTGTGTCTGGTTTAGTTCGGGGTTGATTTTGGCCCGACATTGAAAATTTGAGAATAGTCCAATTTTGCTCAATTTTGCCTTTGTTCCCCACAATGAGAACATGACCCTATTGTTTTGGGGTCTGTCAAGAGGTCATCTGAGGTCCCATTGTTCAGATTTTTGAAATCTTGAATTCATTTTTTAGTTTTCTTATAAAGCTTCTAGAAACTCTTTGGTTTGTTGGGATAAATAGAAATGTCGATTTTAGTTCCCATAATGAGCCGTTGCAATCTCCCATTTGTCCCTGGTGTCTAGCAAGTTTTTCAGAATCACTACGCTTGTGGCTTTCTGGTTGGTTCAGTCGAGGTGAATTTTGGGTAACAATAGAAATTTTTGTGAATATCGATTAATTTTGGCTGGTAACATATAACTCAACCTCACTTGTATGGATGACGCCCATACTTGGTGTATGATTCCCCATGATGATTACCCTGACCCCTACAATTGTTGGGTCAGGTCAGGGCCATATGAGGTCACCATAGATCAAAATCTGAAATCTCGAAATTTTTCTGTGTAGCTTTCTTAGTGCAGGAACCCTATTGGTTGGTTTGGAAATTTGTCTGTTGATATGTTGCCCATAATCAGCTGGTGCAATCTCCCATTTGTTTTTTTTTCGTGTCTGGCTATAGGTTGTCAGAATGAGTCATGGAATCACTAAGCCTTTTGTCTTTCTGTTTTAGCCCAAAATTGGGTGGAAGGCATCCATTCAGATCAGTTGAGTAATTATTTGAGAGATTCCAGTGAATCTCTCTAGTCAGAACCTCAAATGAAACGTTTTCTCCACAATGCATCCATGTTTTCCCAAGTGGTCGCAAGACTGCATAATCAGTGACCACAAGCATCGCAGCTTATATTGCAGTCTTGGACTCATTCATTTTGGATACATTTTCCTCCTGCAGCTGATGACCTACGATGAGTCGCAGCAGATCGGTAAGATCAGCAAGCAGTGGGCCGGGGTTAGGCAAAGAGTGGTTAACCAACGCTGACAACTTTGGGATACAGTTCCCCATGGACCTCGACGTCAAGGTGAAGGCCACTCTCCTAGGGGCGCTTCTTCCTGATCGAGTTCATGTTTACGAGCAGGAGGACAAGAACTAGTCTCTGGGGTGGACACCAGCAAATGCTTGGCCCTTTTTTCCTGACAGTGCCTACCTCCTCGCAATGCTCAACCCGCAGTCAAAGTATGTGTACAGCAGGGGTGGTTTTAGCTGGGAGTCCGGCTCCGTTTGGCGCTCTTGAGCAGCCGTTCGGCGCCCGTGATAGTAAAAATGTTTAAAAATCATAATGGCAGGATTACACACTACTTTGTTGTTTCCTCTCAAAGGTGCTAAATTTTCACTGAACCACCCTTGGTGTAAAGGAACTGGCTCTTTCAAATTCTGCTCACCCCTCGGGCCCTCTTTGTAGTCAGGGGGAAGAGGGGGGGGGGGGCAACTTGGCATCTCTTGACGCTGCAACCATTATGTCTTGTTTTAATTGCACCCACCTCAGCCTCTGTCCATGATTGATTTTTTTTTTATTGCAAAATCAATAAATATGGTTTTTTTCCTTTTGTAGTCTCCCTCATGGGCTTGGGTTAGGTTAGTGCGACATTGCAATAACCACCGGAGGCTGTGGTTTTGTATCAAACCAAGCTCTTGGTCGGCTTACCTATCAAGTAAATCATATATCAACGAGTCTCTCTGCAATTCCTGGCTGTGTATGTGTTGATGGTGTCGGGTTCTCGCCAGTACCTAGATGGTTGAAAGAATTGATCGCAGCTGATATATGCAACTAACCGTGTGGGTGTTTGGTACCGACCTCTATTGAGAGCTAGTTTTCACAACCATTCATTGGGACCTTGAGGTTTAATCACAAGATGCTAGTACTGGCGTTTGTCACTCTGTTTTGTGTCTGTTTTTTTTATTTTCGGTTCGCTCGAGCATCTCTACTTATTACAAACAGTAGCTGAGGCTTCCCCCTCACACAAGTCCCACTTCTCTTTCTCTTTCTTGTTAGAGACAAGCTGTTTTTGGTGGCCCCTGATACATGGTCCCATTTGTCTCTTCAAAAGTTCATTTTTTTGTGTGTCAGTTTAAATAAGTTCTTGTTCATATGGAGAGGTCCAAGAGGTTGGTAACAATCGGTGAACTGCCAAATTGGTTCATCTAAATTACTCTCCATTGTCTACATATCAGTGTAGGTATAAGGTGAGGGCTCCATGTTGTGTGTCTTCGATACTTGCTGAAGTGGAGCCACATGGTTGCAGGTTTCACACATATAGTTTTCAAGCAAAAGGAAGTTCTGAGCACATATTTCAAGCAATCTCTGTAAGTAGAATCCTTATACCGTTCAACACAGTGAATCCCATACAATTGTGTATATCCGGTACCCCTTCTAGGGTGTTTGACAGGTATTAGGTATGGCAGTACCAAAGTTTCCACCACGTGTCTGGCTGGGATTCTGTAAGTGTGGATCTTATAGATTTGATGTTTCAGCATAGCCCTGAATATTCTTATGTGGTTTGTAGATACAGCTGATGGCTCCATTTAAGAGGAAATTATTTGGAACAAGAAACTGGCAATGCCAGCATATGGAGGCATCACTACAATGGATTTTATTGAAATATTGTTCTCATAACTCCAATTTATATTCTCAACCTGAACTGCTTCATTTTCATTGTATATCAGCATTCATTTATTTCTATTTTTTATGATATTTTTCCTTTTAAAAATGTGATATTCGCATTAGAAAACTGATAAACAGGAGGTCTACAATGAATAGAGTCAACCTGGCATTGAATTGCAGATCACCTTCATTGGATAAATCCAGATACTGACTGGCACTGTAGTTTAAAAATCATAATAATGAGGTTTCCTTTATCGACGTACGGATGATGCCCGAGAGGAGTGATTTTGAACTCTATTGAACAGCCTCTTTTGTCCTAACAATATTTCAGTTTACCTCTATATATGTCTATATATATCTACATATTTATTTTCCTTAATGCATAATTCGAAATAATCATGTAATTATTGGATGTATTAGAGGCGGTATCTGTGTTTTTGCTTGTTACACTTTGGTCTGTCACTGGTGGGAAGGGTCAGAAGATAACCAAAAAAAAAAGTGAGAGCTTTCGGAGAAGTTTTCTCATACCTAACTAACATGTCTAACATGTCACAAGTCGATTAAAGTGTCTCCATAGAATTTTACTACCCTTGTCAAGACTGGAGGTGTCATCCCAAAACTATCATACCAAACTTTACCAGGGAGTAAATGTTTGAATACCGTTTGCTCAGTACTTGTTGCCTGACAATAAAAATAATTTCCACAAGTCTTTCAAGATATTCCACTGTCATAATCTGCAAGCCTCACCTTTCTCCTATAGCGTCCAGTGGTACAAGGGTCGGGCTTGAGGCTTCTTATCGTCAACATAGTTTTGTTGTTGCATCCTCCTCTTTGAGGTATATTTTGAGGAGCACTGTCATCTCAGGCTCGGTATGATGGCGATTTTCACCAATCAATATTCAAAAAAAAAGTCACATTAGTTTTCGGACCTATGAGACAGTTTTCTGTCGTGACTATATCGCATCATTCTCGCCGGTTGTGTCTTGTAGACAACATGCTCTTCATGTTGTAAACTCACCGATTGGATTGCTTGAACCACTTTTTCTTTAACAATCTCATTTCCATTTATTCATTCATATGGCCTGAGATATTATAATTAATTATTAATATTATTAGAATTAACATTAATTAGAATTAAAATAGAATTTATACACAGCTTTAAAAAACATCCAACTCTGACTACTTAAAGTAGAGCTGATAAAAAAATGTATCGATTACTATTTGCAGTCAGTAGAGGCCACCTAATCTGTATTTTCTTGGTTTCAGTGAGGGGAGGGTTCGCGTATGAATTACATGTATGTATGAGATTAGTGTGAGATTAAAATAAAAGAAAAATAGCTTTTAAGTTTTAGTGGTTGTCTGTCTGTCAAGGGAATATGCGTATCCATTATCTGGGAAAAACATCATTGCGGCAGTATCATATGTGCATCATGTAGTTACAACATTTGTACCGAAGAGTCGATTCTTCAAATCAAATGCCATATATATATTATATATATATATATATATATATATATAATATAATATATATATATAAAGATATATATATATATATATATATTTTATATCATATGTATTATATATATATAGATATATTATATATATATATATATATATATATAATTTTCCCTGTAAATGAAATGGCTTATTATCATAAATATGAAGCAGTCTGTACCTATGTGCTACCAGGATACTTGTCTATTATTCTGTCTCAGTAAATTTCATGGTAAATTAGATTTCATGGTGATTGTCTGCTATAGTACACATTCAGAGGGCAATGGTATGTAAATATGACTGAGCTCCTGGTACATTCTTGTTATGATGACACTGAGCTACAGAATGTTACACCTTTATACCGAGAAGTGATTCAAATTCAAATCAAAGAATTATTAATATATTTTCACGGTAGATGGAATGTCTTGTTATTATTAATACAAATGCAGTCTGTACCTCAGTCGAGCTAGATACTGTCTATATTTCTTTCTTGCATCCAAGTTCATGGTTAACATGAGACATCCTGGTGAATTGTCTGCTGTAGCGCAAATTTCCAGAGGCCAATGTTATAAAAGCACGTTCAACTTGTGCAGCAATGGCGCTGCAACGGGCAATCGCAATCCGGTGGTTATCAATGTTCACATATGACGGCTAAAATTATTGCCGCATCCGGCAAAAAAACATTTACGCACACAGCAAAACTTTACGTGCAGTGTCGAGCCTACACAGTAGAAGAAGAAACGTGGATGAATTCGGTTATCGTGCCCTCTCACTGGTTAAAAATGAGGAAGGAAAGATGAAAGAAGAGGATGGAAAACGAACAGGGGAAGATTAGACGAGAGGTGGGGTGGGGAAAGAAAAGAAGAGTGAAAAACAAGAGGACAAAGTGAAGAGAGGAACCTGATCCGGAGAGAAAAATACAATTGGCATGTTGCATAACTCCATTGGAGGCTTACCCAGGAGTTTGCCATGGAGAGGAAGTGGAAAAACCTTAGGGTAGACAACCGAGGCTAGCGTCAGCATAGAATGATGGGATCGATGCAAGAATATTCTGGCCGAAAATGACTCTGGTCATTTTGTTATGAGGTGATGGTGGCAACTGAGCTACAGAATGTTAGGCGCCTACTAAGTGCCGAGTACATGCATATTCACTGAGAGGATCATTGAAGAGAGGAGAGGGGCATTCCCAATGTACGACAGGTTCTCCGGGAAGGAAAAACCCTTCAACGAAAAAAGATCGGGATCGGAATAAACTACACACAAAATGTTCATACATTAATGATGATAACATAGGAAATAATTTCATATACTCCTAGGTGAACACCTGGTTTGTCTTTCTGTTATCATGGCCATAATTAAACATTTAATGCCAGTAGGTTATGGGCCACCCCCCCCCGACCTTCTCCCCCTCCCTTCATCTGTGAGACTGAAACATCTTCAGTTCCTTCTGCATGTTCCTTAAGAGTATAAGGAATGACTCTACAAGGCCAACAGTTGAACCGCCCCAAATTGAGGTTCGGTTTTGATATGTCCTCCTTTACTATCTACGATGGAAAGAGAGTTGTTTCATGGACATTGGTCTTTGAGGGAAAAGTGGGTGTATTCATTTATTCAATTTATTTAATGTATTTTTTAAGTGATGGAGTTTTGATCCGATTGGACATATATTGGGGTACTTCGATAAATATCATAGATGGCATAAAAATTGAAATATATGAGACTCTTTGTGTGTGTCTCTGTATCTTCTGTAATCTAACAACTGAAACAAATGAATTGGAGTGAGCATAAACTCCGTTGTTTCAGTTTTTCGTTCTGAGAGGGATAACCTTAGCACTCATCTTAGCACTTGCAAATCTCGCACAAGGCGACGTTAACGTCATTGGGACTAGGTAAAAACGAACGAGGCTGACTCATAAAGGCAAGGTTAACAATGTAGCAAGAGTACCGAACACTCAGGAGGACTGGTATCAAAGGCAGCAAGAGGCCTAGGACAGGTACTCAAGCCTGTGGCGCAGGCTTTAGACGTGACTAGCATTAATGAAAACAGGTAACATTGCAGCAAGGCTGACTTAGGTACTCTCACGAGAAGTAGGTTAACATCGCAGCATTAAGGTCTCTGACTTAGGTACTCACGAGAAGTAGGTGCACATCGCAGCAATTAAGGGCGGACTTCGGTACTCCATGAGGAGAGTAGTGTTAACAATCGCAGCAAGGCTGACTTAGGTAATAATGAGGAGAAGTAGGTTAACATCGCAGCAAGGCTGACTTTAGGTACTAATGAGGAGTAGGTTAACATGCAGGCAAGGCGCTGACTTTTAGTACTGATGAGGAGTAGGTTAACATTGCAGCAAGGCTGACTTTAGGTACTAATGAGGAGTAGGTACCATCGCCAGCAAGGCTGACTTTAGGTACTCATGACGGGAGTAGGTTAACATCGCACAAGGCTGACTTTAGGTACTAATGAGGAGTAGGTGACACATCGCCAGCAAGGCTGACTTTAGGTACTTCATGAGGAGTAGGTTGAACCATCGCAGCAAGGCTGACTTAGGTACTCATGAGGAGACGGTTAACTCCAACAAGGCTGCTTAGGTATCCATGAGGAGTAGGTAACATGCAGCAAGCTGACTGAGGGTACTCATGAGGAGTAGGTTAACATTGCAGCAAGGCTGACTTAGGTACTAATGAGGAGTAGGTAACATGAACAAGGCTGACGTAGGTACTAATGAGGAGTAGGTTAACATCGCTAGCAAGGGCTGATTAGGTATCATGAGGAGTAGGTAACATCGTAACAACGGCTGACTTTAGTACTCAGGAGGGTAGGTTAACAGTCGCAGGCAAGGCTGACTTAGGTTACTCATGGAGTAGGTTAACATGCCAGGCCAAGGCTGACTTTAGGTACAATGAGGAGTAGGTTAACCATCGCAGCAAGCTGACTTTAGGTACTAAGAGGAGTAGGTTAACATCGCAACAAGGGCTGACTTTAGGTACTAATGAGGAGGAGGTTAAACAATCGCAGGCAAGGCTGACACTCATAAGAACTACTCAGGAGACACCGCTAGGCGACCTGAGCACTTACGAGGTCTAGGTTAACAAAGCAACAAGGCCGACCTAGGCTTTCGTCAGGACTAGGTTAACAACCAGCAGAGCTGGCCTGAAAATTTCCAGGGTATAAGGTTAACAAACACTGCAAGGCTAGCAGTAAGGATAAACACTCCTACACTGAACTGACGGTGTATGTAAAATGGAGTATTCCCGCCTGACAGAGTCAGGAAGTGACTGGGCATCCCACTTTGTCGTGCGTGTGTATGTGTACCGCTCTCGTTAGCAGGATTTATCCAAACAGTAAAACCGATTCTGATGAACTTTCGTATGTGTATCGGGGTCGGGTGAGCATGATCTGGTTAGACTTGGGCACGAAGTCATGATACGTAGGTGGGGTAATTAGCCTATTTTGTGTTAATTTCTGTTTAGGCTCGTGTTAGCAGATTAGGGCAGAACCATAGACGCTATGTTGATTATTTGGGCACTAGCCTTTATGCCAGATATAAGGGAGAATAAAACTGATTAGATTTAGTTGTTGTTAATATGTGTTGCGTAGTGGGCCCGCTTTACCGTTAGCAGGATTCCTCGAAATTAGTCTATGAGACGATTTGAAGAAAAGAATTTTGTTTTTGTTGTATAGTTGGTTCGGGTGAACACGATCTGATTAGACACTGTAAAAGCTCATCCGAAATAAAATCTTGATTCAATTCCATGCGTTTCCAGCTTGCATGACAATTCGAGTTCAGTTCGAGACTAGTAAACAACTGTATTTGCTATACAATGTTACCACAAATGTCAACTGTTGTTGCCCCTTCCGTCTGCAGCTTCGAGAGCCGTAAAACGGAAACTAAGATAGAGGAAAACCGAGGGCGCTAATGCACAACCAAAACCGCGAACGGATAATTAAAAAATCGTATTAAACGAATTGTGAATGGCGCACCACTTCTTTTCATCGCTCTGAAGAACAACGAATACACAAATATGAAAGTCGCCGCCCGTCTGTATTAAGGACATCAAATTCGGACACGACGAAGGCGCTTGACCGGAGCAAGTGAAGTTGAGGGGAATAAGAACCAACCGCAATGCGATGAGCAAGTGAAGTTGAATAAGAACCAACCGCAATGCGATTGTAAACAAGAACCCAAGGGCTCGGTTCCTTTTGCCGTGTCAATGCGAGACTGAAGGGATATTTCCGGTTCATTCTGCCTCAAATAATGGGTCTGCAAATTTGCGTGAGGGGACTACCTTAGGTGACCTCCGACCATGACCCCAAAACGATAAAGATCATCTACTCAAGTGGTAACCTCTCATGCCAAGTATAGCTTCTACATCATTTCCTAAAAATATTGTGCGCACAAGCTTTTCAGACTTGACTACCTTAAGGGACCTTGAACCACCTGATCCTGAACCAGGGGGATCTTCCATTATACTGCAAATAGCAAACCCTCGTGCCAAGTTGACTCTTGTTCTCGTTGATTGATGTTACAAATTGATAAACGATAAAAAGAATCGTGTGTGCCAATAAAACAATGAGAGAGCAGATAACATATTGTCTTGCTATAGCTTGGAGTAACTTGCTATGGACGGTCTTCTCTTGGAGTAAATTATACCTTTCCACACTCGGAAACAAAACTTCAGACTCCTCATATAGCCCGGAATCAACTCAAAAATGAATATTCGCAATGAAGGATCACCAATTCCATTGGATGAGCAGCGCATCAAATTAACGAAAAGAATAAAAAAAGTTGTTTTGAAAGGTTGTCTCCCAAGAAATGTGAAAATAAAACAGGTAGGCTTTCTCCAGAGCCGGTTATAGGACCAATTCGCGCCACCAACAGTTGATGCGTTAGGCGTACAAGAATGGTCTACAGACCCCACCAGATTGGCAGAGATCGCAATTCCCGGAGCTTATAGCATAAGCAGCCATCACTGAAATTGACATTTAATTTCCGAATTCTTTTTTAATTCTTCATTTCGTCTCCGTGGCCTTCAGTCCTACCATAGCCCTAGTTCAGTAGAGGTGTCCACCGAGGACCCTTCCAATTGGGTTAGAGTTGCCCGCATCGTAAAAATTTGATTGAACACACTGTCATGGAAAATGCAATCTGGGGTGGGGGGGGTGGGGGTCTGTAACTGTTGTTGGCGCGAATTATAACGAAGGAACATAGTCATTCCTTCAAGAGCGTTACTTGAGATATATAAATTTCAGGAATTTATTGTCATTTTCAGGGAGTGCTTACTGTCATCAGACCCGGGAAGCCCCGTTCCCGGCAATCCAGGGGATCCTTAAGCTCAAAATCCTTGAACACTAGCGTCATAATGGTGGGGGCCCCCCGGGACTGGGAGGGCTAAACATCGTTCAGTTCATTCGAGGGTTTTTGAAATGTAAATTTCGGGAAGTTATTGTCAATTTTAGGGCGTGCTTATTGCCATAAGGCACGGGAAGGTCCGTTTTCTGCAATCTGGGGGGTCTGAAAAACGGAAATTCTTCTTGAACCCTACGCGCCACACAACCGATTGTGCATGGCCCCCGAATTGTACGAAATAAACATAGAACGTTTCTTCGAAAATGTTTCTTGAAATAAATTCCGAGGATTTAATTGCAATTTCAGGGAGGTTACTACTGCCATATGGCCCGGAAAGTGCCCGTTTACTGCAAGCTGAGACTCTGGGAAAACGGAAAGTTCGACTTGTTACCTTCCAGCCGCCATCAATGGTGGCGCTCCCGCTTAGATGGGCTAGCCCATATGTCCACCAATATGGCACCAGATCGCCGCACGGGACCACCTGGTTACAACTGGTTACATGCCTCCATGAGTCTCGCAGCGACTTGGCAACAGCCCGCAGTTCAGAGACCCGCGAGTCAGAAGACCGCGAGACCGAAAAACTTTGAGCCCTGCGAGTCAGGAAGCCCGCGAGTCAGAAGGTCCGCGAGACCGAAACCGAAGCGGGCCAGCGAGTCAGAAGACCCGCGAGACCGAAATCGAAAAGGCCCGCGAGTCAGAAGAGGCCCGCGAGACCGAAACCGAAAAGGGCCGCGAGTCAGAAGGCCCGCGAGTAAGAAAGGACCGCGAGACCGAAAACTAGAACATAACATCGCGGCATGTACAGTAAGTTAATGCAGGCTGAGTTCCTAAATCCACTCAGATAATCAATACACTACGTGCCCCGCTACGTGCTAATAGTAGAACGATACAACGCCGACGCCCCTGGCTATTGTAGTTTGACTGTTTGACACGCCAGAACCGTACCAGTCAGGTTTTGCGGGAGGATGAATAAGCTAGTTCGGAAATAGAACCAGGGCATTGCGTAATTATCCCGCCTGGAAAAAAACTTCGTCTCGTCTACCGGATGACTCCGCCACAAGGGCTATACTGTGGGACTCTCATTCCGGTTGAAAATAAACAGTGAAAGGTGCATGAAATGTTAAAATCGCAGAGAATAGGACAATAATCACGAAAAACTAACCATACCTATTGTATATAGGTCTATATTAAACTATTCACATGCCACATAACTACCAGAAAACAACATTCAGGCCGCCCCAAAAAATAAACAGCAATTATTTACAATACCTACAAAAAAGACTGATCGAAGCCGACCAATCACTGCCGACATGCGGGTAATCAGCGTCGAGTAGTACGCCTATGCCTAACAGTTAAGAGGAATATTCTATTATACGCCGGGGTAATACGGGGAAGCCGAAGTCAGGACATACCGCGCGTGCACTGCGAGTGAAAACGCATGTGAATTCCTTGGAATTTCTGACAAGATTGGCACATAGGAATAAACAGTCAAGTAGAGGGTGAACATGATTAATGCGCCAAACAGGACAATACTTTAATGCCCCTTTGCAGTGACAAAGCTTCTTCTGGTGATCTGAAAGGTCTGATTTTTCTTGTACGATACGCCAACAAACAGATGGAGGCGTCTCCGATAGTCACAAAGAAGTAGCCCCCCACATATTGCCCCCAAAATCGGAGCAGACAGTGCCAAGTGATTTTGACTATATGCCTGTAGGTACATTTAGACTTATTTTCATCCCTGCCCCCTCACGTTCAGCAACCCCAGTCGAGCTGTGTTTCCAAGCACGCGCGGGCGGGTGCCGTGAAGTTGAACACAATCATGCATCTCTTCCCACTCTAAGGATGTATATGTATTAGTATTATGATTATATGATTATTTTATTATTATTTATCAAACACCGGATCATAACTAGTGTTTTAGGCTAGGATTCCATAGAGCGTTGCGTGTGAGAGAAAAACGCATTTACTTCAATGAGCGGGGATCCAGAGGCGGAAATATGTCCTATCAGTTTGATCAATTTTTTTCCGTACAATTCGAGCCACTGTCAGGTTGGTTGGCGCGAGGCGTACAAGAAAAAAAAGTTTTTACCAACCCCCCAGATTGCAGGAAACGGCATCTCCGGAACCGTAGGGCAGTAAGCAACGTTCCCAAAATTGACAATAATTTTTCAGAAATTCTATTTCTAGAAACGTTCTTGAAGAGGATGATCGATGGGATTCCTTTTCAATTCGGCCAGCCGACACCATCAGTGGACGCGTTAGGGTACCAGGGAAATTTTTCGTTGTACAGACCCCTCAATGCAGGAAACGGCAATTCACCGCGCTGTATGGCAGTGAGCAACGTCTCTAAAATTGGCCATAATTTCAGAAATGTGTATTCAAAAGAAACGTCTGAAGGAACCTATCGATTGGTATTCCAATTGGGCCAGCATCAGTGGCCTCGTATAGGTACAAGGAACTTTTGAGCCTCACGAATCCTCCAGATTGCAGGAAAAGGTAAACGGTTATTCTCATGTCCTATGGAAGTGGCAAACACCAAAATTGACAATAATTTCTGAATGTATATTCCGAAACACTTTGAAGGAATGATATCTCGTTATGAATACAATCGCGACACCATCAGTTGACGCCGTCTAGTCTTACAGGACCCACCCTCCCAGATTGCAGGAGCCGCACTTCCCGCGACTTTATGGGCGTATGCAATCACTGAACTGGGCCAGTAAATTTCCCGAAAACTGACGATGTAATCCTTACATTTCTTCATAGTGGTCTCCATTCCTACCATAGCATTGTCTTAGAGATATTCCCTCGAGGGTCTCTTCCAATGGAGTTGGAGGCTGCTCCCGCAGATTGAAAATTTGCATTTAAAAATCACTGTCATGAAAATGTGTCCATTTTGGGCATTAGTTGATTTAAAGGAATTGCGCGATCAGCAGACAGTTCTATTTTCAGATTGGTTTCCGCTCAAATTCGTCCAAATTTCTCAATTCTCAGAATTGTGTCGCCCCGCTCTGCGCCTGTTCCTGTATAGTTTCCATACGTCAATCACGACGTAAACCTCATGCCCTGTTGTTTTCGTTACATACGCTTTCATTTTCTATTTAAAACAGCACGTCCTGATGGATGACAAGCCAATCTGAAAATAAGGTTAATGGAAGAGCCTAAACTGTGTGCATAAGTTGTGTAAGAAACTGGCAGTTGGGCTTCCGGCATTGTTGTATTGGGGAGAGGGGGGGGGGGGGGTGGGGGGCTGCAACATGAATCAAGTCCTAAACCAAATTTTCCCGTAGCTCTATACCTATGTTCACCAACTTGAAGATGACAGTATAGACAAAAATCATATTTGCCGAATCTGAGACAAAGTTAGTGGACACGTGGGACTACTGTATTATACATGTAACGGAAAAAAGATACAGGATAAAGCGCGCGCAGCGCGATTGTTTTTTTGCATTGGGCCTTCTCAACACAAAATTCAAGCAATCTAATAAGAATATGAGTTAGACTTTGGTGTTATGGCCTCGTACTGTACATATGCCGTATGGGATTTTTATTCACCAGTCGGCCAAAATATTAGGCGGGGGGGTATTGATATTATGTCCCCCATCAAAAATATTGGGCGGGACATGCCCCAATCCCCCCCCCCCCCCGGGATCGCCGCCCATGGTACCCAATCAGTGAGGCGGCACGGAAAGCCTACAATTAGTTTAGGGGGGGACGCAGACCAAACTGTTGGTGAATTGCCTGTGTGTTTTAATATTTAGGAAGAGCGCCCCCATTGGTTGGCGCGAAGCGTACAAGAAAATTTTGGAGTTTACAAACCCCCAGATGCCGGAAACGGTCTTCCCTGAGCGTTGTGTGCTATATGTACCCCAGTCATAAACGGGGGTATGTCTGCAGAATCGTAGTAATTAATAAAAGGTATGTATGAAGAAAGAATGATAGTTGCATACAGATGGTTTTGAAGACAGCAAATTCCCGCTGAGGTAGAAGCCCGGGGAAAGAATTCACAACTTTTGGCACCCCCCCCCCCATCTATAAAATCGACTTTCTTCCTTATTACGGTGGAATTTTTCAGTGCATGGTCGAGACTTGAGTACGATGATGCCCACCCAGGTATCCCCTTTCCCGCCCCCCATTGTCCATCCCACTGTGGTCCTGGGTAGCGTTCGGACACTTGCGAGTCTGTTTATGGTTCGTTCGACTCCCTAGTTGGGATGAACTAAACACTTTAAAGATTAAATGTTTTTACACTTGTTTTCCTCGTCCGCTTTTACAATAGTTGACCAACGAATTGAAAATTATTACGTAGCGTTAAAAACGCCTAAAAAGTGGGACAAGGTTTTGTCTTTGAAACGTACTAATCCTTTTTTCACTTAAAGTGGATAAGTGTTTAATAACCAAGGGAATCATTACAAGTCATTTATTGGGTATCGCACATATCTGTAGCAAAGTTTTAAGCAAGTTTAACAGGTACTACAGTTTTAATACATAAGTCATCTGTTGTTTGGTGTTGTTGTTTTTTTATTGAAACGTACGTAATTTGAAACGTACGGGGATAGACAACGGGCAACACCACCGACAATTTCACATTTTTTGCAATCGCTCTGTTTTTCTTACTTTTTTCTCCTGCATTTTTTTTTGTGATTGTTCGTATATGATTCTTGTTTGATCTGTGTTTTTTTTTTGCATCTTTTCCGGCCGTGAGCTTTCCAAGTGGCTTATAATGTCCTACGATCTCTTTATGCTTGCGTGTGTTGTCTGATCCTATTTGTATCGTGTGGACGTTGCAGCCTATCGTTCTCATCTACGTGTAGCCTCCGCCCCTAAGGCTATTCCGTTTGTGTTGAGTTCCCCCGTTCGTAGACCGCAGTTTTGCTGTAGAGGTTCGTCAATTTGTGTCCTTGTGTTTGGTGTGGTGACTGTGTTATTCTGTTTGTTTCGTCGGTTTGTACTGCGTGTTAACTCGGTTAGCCTTCGTTGTATTTGGCGATTGGTAGTGGTTTGTGAGTGTTTTTTTTTTCCCTTTACTCTTTTTTCTATTATTCCTTCCTTGATCGAAGTCAGAGGAATAGTATGCATTTCAACGTCGTGTGTGTGTATGTGTAGGTGTGTGACGCCCAGCTTGTAAACCAAGATAACTTGATCATGTCTGGGTAGGTCAGGCTCATACTTGTATTGTGGTCCCCATGATGCGTACATGAACCACTATTGTTTTTGGGTCAGGTAGGTTCATCTGAGGTCACCATGAGGTCACAGTCTTAAAACCTTTTCTTGTAAACACGATACTCAGAATGGTTGTCTGATCAAGTTTAAATTTAATGTATATAGCTATCTTAGTTGATAGGACCCCTATGTTTTTGGTTCCAGGTCGTGAGTGAATTGGTCGAAAAAAGAAAATTTGTTGAAAATATTCGATATTTTGGCCATATTTTTGGCTTGTAAACACGATACAACTCGACCCCACCTGGAATGGATGAAGCTCATACTTGGATATGTGTGTTCCCCCATGATGCGTACATGAACCCTATTGTTTTGAGGTCGAGGTCAGAGGTCATCTTAGTTAACCAGAGGTCAAAGTTCTGAAAACCTTGTAACACGATAAGTCCATAATGGTTGGTCTGATCAAGTGAAATCGTGTTACTTTTCAATTATGTGGATACAGGAACCCTATGTTTTTGGTTCATTCGGATGAATTTTGGTCGAAAATAAGAATTTGTGAAAATTCGAAAATTTGTGGGCCAATTTGGCTTGTAACACGATAACTCGACCCCCCCTGGATGGATTGACGCTCATACTTGGTATGTTGTGTTCCCCAGATGAGTTACATGAACCTTAGTGTTTTGAGTCAGGTCAGAGGTCATCTGAGGTCCCAGAGGTCAAATCTGAAAAAAACCTTGTGACACGATAATTCCAGAATTGGTGGTCTGACAAGGTTGAAATTAGTTGTATAGCTTTCCTTATGGGAGTACAGGAACCCTATTGTTTTTGGGTCGCATGGTCGTAGGTGAATTTTGGTCGAAAATAAAATTTGTTGAAATTTCGATAGTTTGGGCCAAATTTTGGCTTGTAAACACAATACTCGACCCCACCCCGATATGAGCTCATACTGGTAGGTGGTGTTCCCCATGATGAGTACATTAACCCTAATCGTTTTGGTCGGTCAGAGTCATCTAGGTCACAAGATTCAAAGCTGAAAAGCCTTTGTCAACCACGATAGAGGTCCAGAATGGTTGTCTGATCAGTTGAATTAGGTTATTCTTTCTTATGGGAATACAGAACCCGATTGTTTCTTCTGGTTTCAGGTCGGGGTGACTTTTTGTCGAATATGAAAATATTTGTGAAGATTTATATTGGCCAATTTTTTGGTTTTTAACCACGATAACTCGACCCCACGGCTGATGAATGAAACTCATAACGTTGGTATGTGTGTTCCCCATGATGAGTACTGAACCCTAATCGTTTTGAATCAGGTCGATTCATAATGAGGTCCCAAGGTCAGAGAAGTCTGGCAAACCTTGTAAACACGATAAGTCCCAAATAGTTGGTCTGATCAAGTTGAATTAGGTGTAAAGCTTTCTTCCTTAGGGAGTAACATAACCTAATTGCTTTGGTCAGGTCGAGTACTTTCGACGAAAATAACAATTTGTGAAAATGGTTGATATTTTAGCCATTTTGTCTTGTACACACGATACTTGCCCCACCTGGATGGATTAAGCTCATACTTGGTATGTTTGTTCCCCATGATTATTATATGAACCCTTTGTTTTGGGTTGTCAAGTCAGAGGTCATCTGAGGTCACCGAGGTCAAAGTCTGAAAACCTTGTGAACACGATATCCCAACGGGGGTCTATTCAGGTTGAAATTAGGGTTGTAATCTTCTTATGGGATCATAAAACCCTATTTGTTTTTGTAAGGCGGGGTGAATGCGGCTCATACTTGGTTTGTTGTATCCCCATGATGGTACAGGAACCCTACTACTTTTGGGTCAGGTCGGAGGTCTCTACGGGTACCAGAGTTCAAAGTCTGAAAACCTCGAAATTTCGCGGGTAGCTTTCTTACCAGGTACAAGGAACTCCTATTAGGGTTTGTTGGTACGATGGAAAGTTGTCCAAGACGTTAATGTTGCCTATATGAGGCTGTACTATCTCCCCATTGGTCCATGGGTCTGGCTATGGGTTGACAGAAACGTCAAGGACTCACTAAGCCTTTTGGCTTTCTGAAGTTTTTTCTTTTGCATTATTTTTCACTTGTAGGCCCCTACTTATTCTCATTCTCTTTACTTTTGCTTCGTATTATTTAGTTGCTGATTGGAGGGAAGGATAGTTGAAGCCCCTGTCAGGGTTGCGATATGTGGAAATTGAGTTTTTGAAGAAGTCTGGGCTGAGTTTACAGGGGGTGAGGCTTCTGAGGACACTAATGCGATGGGTAACAATATTATAGATGTAAGAATTGTCATAACTAATCTGAGCTTGAGCGGCTGGGGCACTTGAGAAGTCGTGGGAAGAGGTAGGAGGGGGCGCTGCTATGCGAATACAACGGAAGTAGTGGGTGGTCCTGGCACTTGACACTAGGATAGTGTTTTATGGTGCAGGCAGTTGAGTAGGCAGCAAGGGGGTCAGTTGATGGCTTGGGCGGGTGTGAGGTACAGATGATGGCGACAGTCATGCCGTTGTTTCAGTCGAGGTGGATGGAGTGAAGGTGGGACTTGGGTGAGGGATAAGTTAAGGGAGTGTTTTGCTGGTGGGGTTCGATTTATCCTGTCGTTGACAGGGAATTCATTCCGCATAGAAACTGAGCGTACGCTGTTTGTCTTCCGGAGCAAGGGTTGGAGGATCTTAGTGATGGGGTTAATAGATCGTGAGATGAGGAGGTAGGTGGGTTTTCGAGATAGGCCAACTAATAATCTCCGGGTTGGACATTCGGCGTCCTAAGATCCCGATTCCGTGAACGCGGTGCAGGCTGAAGTCCACGAGGTCGAAGTCGCGATTTTGCGGCGTTCTGCCTAGGTTTGACGGTCGTTTGCAGGTAGGACGTAGCGGGTCCCTCAACAGGGGTTAGCATGTTAGAGTGCGCTGAGGGGGCGTTCAGTTGTGATGTTTCGTGTTTTTCTGGGGACGGAGGGATCTTTTTGTCGGCGCTGAGGATGGTCTTCACCTTTAATGGTCGGGGTCTTCAGTGTTAGGCAAGTTGGTAAATGTCTGCGTGAAAGGACTGTTAAACTAAAGTTGGGGCGATGGTTGTCTGGTGTCCGTAGGCTTACTGGCGGGTTTGATAATGTAGCATCGCAAAGTTTTTTGGGGAAAAAAAAAGAGGTCTGGCGAGGTCAACAGTAGCGTAGGATAGGTTAGCCAGTGTCTTTTCCTTGCTGAATGGTCAATTATCAGGAACAAGTTTGGATGGTTGCAGATTTTAGTTCAGAACGCAAGCCTTACGTCATTGGTATTACAGAGTCGTGGTTGAACAGTGATCTTTCCCCAGAGCGAAGTTTCCCTCCTGTTATGTTTTGTTTATAGGCCAGATAGGACCGATACTCTCCGGGGCATTGGTGGTGGTTTTGTTGTTGTGGGTCCTACCTTGAATAGTTGTGAAAAGGCCGATATTGGTGTAATTTTTGTCAACTCTGTTTTGGTGTAAATTCCCGTCCTAACCTCCGGGTATTGTTCCCAGTTCTTTATTAGGGCGTTTGTACGTCTCCAAATAGTTTCTGAAGCCAACAACTCTCTTCTTTTCCGACATACTTTTCGAAGTCTCTAGGAAGAGTACAATCCATTTTGGTGGATTTCAATGATCCAGATATTTCTCTGGTCTATTTGTACTAGTGGCAGTCATGTCTGGCTTTTTCAATGTCACGCAGATTGTTTCACTTTCTCGCATGTACATTTTTCTAACCAGAAAGCATAATTTCTGGATGTAAGTTTTGAGCATGAGTCCATATTCTGTGCTAATGTAGAGAGCTTGGTATCTCGGTGCAGTGATCACGATAGGTTTTAGCTTTCAATGTGTCCCTGGTTTGTTCCGTCGTCAATATCCCACAGAATGGTAATAGAGCTTTGTTCCTTGTTTTCTCGCGAAGCCATGTGCGATGGCCTTTCGTAGTTATTTTAGCGAAATAGATTGGCGTAAAGTTTTAGACATAGAAGCTGTTGACTCTTTGAATGGTTTTCATTGAAAAGGCTAACGAGGTGTTTGAAAGTTTACGTTCCTGGAGGAAACGTCGCAGTAAACAGAGGCCCATCCTTGGATGAATAGGGAAGTTTTTCTGGCCATCAACGTAAGCGACATTTATCGCGACTTTATCGTTCTACTTTGTCCGTGGGTCGCTGACCTAGAGCATTTCAAATTTCAGCAAAGCCCCTTTTGTCCAGGCGTTTGTTCTATTTGCTAATCGATTTGAGAGGCAGATTGCCTCTAGTATTAAGGAGAATCCTCGTGCATGTTTCTCTTATATGAGGGGAAGCAGAAAGTCAGGACAGGCATTGGTCTTTGATAGATTCCGACGATTGGGTAGTACAATTAGCGATAGCCAGGAGAGGGCTTAAGGTTCTCACAATATTATTTCTCGTCTGTTTTACTCATGAGAACTTGGCTATTTTGTGTGACCTAGTTGTCGGGTTTCTGCCGCATAGTATTGGTAATATGGTGTGCTCGCCTGTTTGGTAAAGGAGAAACTGCGAGCTCAATATTGCTAAGCTCCTGGTCTGACGGAGTTTATCTTTCTACTAAAATCCTTTGCCGACGAGTGGTCTGTTCCAGTTAGTTATTCTTTTCATAAGACAGGAAGAATGTTGTTCCGGATGATTGGGGAGAGCAAAAATGTTTCTCCTCTTCAAGAAAGTAAACGGGTCTCTCCTTGAATAACCGGCCAGTCACTTACTATGTTGTCTGCAAGGTAATGGAATCAATCATTTTCGGGATCATATTGGTTGATTATTTCAATGATCATAGTCTGATTAGGGATCTTCAGCATGGGTTTAGGGAAAAATCGTTCCTGTTTGACTAGATCTCTTGGAATTTTATGAATATGTTCTGTTCTGGTCGACAACGGCAATGCTTTTGATATAATTTTCCTGGACTTCAGAAGCTTTTGACAAGTTCCTCATGCGCGTCTCTTGCTCAAGTTGGCGACTGGCATCAAGGGGAAGTCCTTAAGTGGATTCGTGAGTGGCTTCATAATAGGAACAACGCTTGTCATTAATGGGCGGTCCTCTTCTTGGCAAAAGGTCACTAGTGACGTTCCCCAGGGATCGGTTCCCGGTCCGTTACTCTTTCTGGCGTATTTGACGATCTTTAATGGTTCTGTCATTCCAGGGTTCAGAAGTTCGCAGACGACACCAAGTGTGTATCGGGAGGTCTGTTCGAGATGATGATGCTTAAATTTTCACAGGGATTCTGGATATTAATTTCCAAATGGTCCCTTCCCGACGGGCAAATGTTTTTCAATGTCGACAATTGCAAATTTATGCCTGTTGGTTTTTCACAATCGCAACGCTTCTTTCACGTTAAAAAATCCAAACATATTCCGGAGGTGGATTTTCAGAAAACGATCTTGGGGTTTGGTTTTGATTCTTCTTTGAACCCCTTCCACGCGTGTCCGAAGCTCTATAAGAGGTAATTGGTTTTGGCTTGATTAGACGTCATTCAGTTTCCTTGATACTGATATGTTGTTAATGCTGTTAAAAGCAACTGGGAGAAAACCTTGCACCTTTGAATATTCCTGTAACAGAATTGTGGAATCCCTACTTTGCAAAAAGACAGGTTATTGAAAACGTTCATCGGAGGGCAACTATATGTTGAACTGTCTGAAAATGGTAATCAGACGAGTAAAGATTAAGGTGTCTCGGTCTAACCTAACCTGGAGCTGAGGCGAATGCGGGGTTACGTTGATTCATGTTTTGCAAAATTTTCCATGGACTCGATGCCTTCCTTCCACTACTTTCTTTGAACTTTTCCAATGTCGACACTGCCAATAGAGTCCACTGTCTCAAGCTTCGTGCAAGCGCTGGCGGATTGGACATTTTCGTAAATATTCTTATCGCAAAGAGTGATCAATGAGTGGAATTGTCTTCCTGAAAATGATGTTCTCTATGAGAGGGGAATGCGGTCAAGAACAGTCTTGATTTATTTTTCAGGAATCACGGGCGAATTATTTAGTGTTTGGTTCATTCTTTCTGCGGATGATTGTGGCTCCTGGGTCGTTATGAGGATTGTCCTTCCTGACCCTTATTCCCCCTACCCAACCCTCCCACTAACTAACTGAACTAAACACCTAAAGTCATTAATGCAAGATAGTAAATGAGAAAGTCATCAGAGACATGTCAGTTGGGGTATTTATTCCATGGTCATCATAAAGCTGAACAAAAAAATGCACGCATCACTTTTCCATTTTTAATCTAAGGACTAGATTTTGCAAATGTCCCACTTTTGTGGCCGAGTATTGTGGCCTTCTTGAATAAATCTAGTAGGCCTAGTCAAGCCTATGCATAACGTCAGTCGGTCTTCACTTGTATTTGCAAAAAATGCTAACTAGGTTTCCTGCGGTTGACGGAGTATTCGCACAGCTCAATAGTATCTAGTCGATCTAGAACTGAATGGTGAACATGGGCAAGATTAAAGATAGATTTCGCTACAAAGTGCGAATATCGCAGACCAGGGCGACACGGGTTCGGTACGCCAACATTGTTGAACTTAGAAAGGATACTAGTTTCACATTTAGTTTAGGCCTGTTATAATCTATTGTTTATATTCCATATGTTCCGCAGATCGATATGATAGTGGAATGGTCGATGTTGGTGTGAATTTTCAAATGTCATTTGGTCAAAAGTTAGGGGGTGGCGCGGTTTTTTTTCTTGGGGGGGGGGGGGACGCGTCCCACTCGCGTGCGGCCCCTTATGGTACCAATGGTATACACAGATGCGTATCAACGCGAATGAATTATGGGAATATGCTTCCTTAAAAAGCCATTCAACGAAATCATTTATGGAACTGCGGCATTTTTATGATCTTTCCGCATACACTTGCAGTGTTTTCTTATCTGGAGGAAAAAGTACGGGTCTCATAAATATGTGATCGGCGCCATTTTATATTCCATCATGCAGAGCAATTATCTCGGCGTATTGCGAAAACCCACAACGAACAAATGACAAGATAAAGAACCCCTGTCGTTATACCTGATCGTGTACGTGGCAAAATTAGGAATAGATGCGAACGTCATTCCCACTTGCCTACAGACAGCAAGACAAGACGTATACCAATTATGTGACTCTGGTAGTTTTTTCCTTGGCCTATGCGGCTCTCGAGAAGTGTGGAATGTATGAGGAATTAAACACAAGGAACGCCGGGGAAAGCGACGGTGAGGTGGTTGCCGATGGTATAACACAGACATATAATGGGAGGACCGTTTTCTGGGTGAAAGCCCGAATCCGTCGAAGATTCACGCATGGCGCAGATATAGACGTTGCCCTCGGATGAACATAGCAGCGCGGCTCTTTTCTCAGACTTATAGGAATCACAACCGTGACGCAAATTCAAAGATTCTCATGAGATCAGTACGCGAACATTTCGATTCATCCGCTTCGTTCGAATTACGTTATTGCTAAATGCTAGAGATAGGTGGCTACAATTTAGCGCCACAGTTTCCTGGAAAAAAAAAATGATTACGATGACCCGGAAAGTTGCTCGTGACCTGTTGACCACTTAACAATTAAAGCGTTATTGACGGAGCAAACACGTCGACCATGATATAGGCAAATACGTTTCTCCGTTGTGTCATTGGTCAAGGCACCGTGTTTGTAGCCAAGCCCAACACCACCCAGGCAATAATTGAGACCTGTGAGGGAACTGAGAACAATCTGAGAATATATTGGCCGCAACTACTCTCCCGAATTGTCGAGAGCCGTTTACCGGTTTCTTTTCTACGATCTGGGTGTGAAAAAACTGGGACGCATGGAAGATACACTATTATATTATTATGATCTTTATTTTCTCACAACTATTACAATGGTGGAATGTATGTACATATTTACACGCGGTCCTCGGAATCCTACCGGATTCTGGGAGGTCCAGTACTCTCTCAGTTATGTGGGCGGTTCCAAGATGGCTTGTTTGGTTAAGTTGCCTGGTGTTCTGGATTCCAGGTATCTTCTGAAAGTGTCTTCCAAGTTCGGGGTTACAGCCCCCCGCGCCCCCACTACCACTGGAATTACTTCAGCGCTGACAATCCATTAGTCGCTGTATCTCAGTTCAAGTCTTGAATTTTCGATCTGTCTTTCTCTATGCTTTGAGGGTGGGATCTGGGGTATTGCGACATCTATGATTTTGGCCTGTATCCCTGCTTTATCCAGGCCCACGATATTTTATTATTATTATTATTATTATTTTATTATTAATGTATTATTATTATTATTATTATTATTATTATGGGGAATAACTCATAATGTTCAGTGATTTTTCAGTTCATAAAAAAAAACATGTTTATGTTCACAGGTCTTGAGAGAAAAAAAAACAAGGACTAGTGTAAGCTCAAAGGTCCTCAACCCGTCAGTCTGGATTTTTCTCTGCGAAGCAGTTGTCACTGCCAAATACGTTGATGCAGTGTCATGGTTTTTTTTATATTCAACGCGCGCTCCTGGAAAAACAGGGTTTGAGGGAATCCGGATCCGGAGGGTTTCCCCACTGTGGCAGTCGTTGCATTTTTCGAATCGTTTGCGTGTTCGGTGACAGCATCCTCTCCAGATCCAGGGGTAATTTTCCAACTTTCGGAAATTTGGATTAGTGAAAACCGAAGATTTAACAGATCGATATCCAATGATTCTTCGAATATTTATAAAAACTAAACAGCGTCATTTAATGTTGTTAGCGTCTACGAGGGAGAGTCCATTATCCCCTCTCGCTATGCCCTAAAGGAAGTAGGAAAGAGGCAGACGGGGTTCGAATAACGTGGCCTGTCTCTAACATTATCACAATAACTTCAATATTACTTTTCGAAACACTATTGTAATTCTTTTGAAAACACAACGATAGTGGTGTTTGTAATGGGAATACCGGTAATGCTCTCCATCAATCAATTGAAAACAATATCATTAGAACCGTGCTAACATTTAAATAATGCTGTTCAGAGCAGTTTTTTTTTACTTTATAAAGACTGTGTTTTAGAGGTGTTCTGTTAAAAAGACAACTGCAGGATGATTGATGAAGAGGCTCAGTATATTAGGCTGAAACAAAATGAATGCGTCATCCAAACCCGGAATAAGTTCATACGACTTTTCCGTTACGGAGGTCAGTCTTTGAAGGTTTGCGCATGTATATTGGGCAAGATCGAAAAGCTTCCATTCATACAATAATATGCCTAACTTCACAACGCTGGAAACAATCTATGTGGTCTATTGAAAATTCACAATTTTTTTCATCTCGAAAAAAGCATAGTCTATGGGAGAGGATTGCTTAGTGGATTTGGTAGTGCTGATGGTTACTTTAGGAGAGACAACACAATTCTGACTAGATGTTGATAAGGATTCAACCAAAATGAACAATTGAAAACAACCAGCCGACCCCCCATAACCCTCGTCAACGGGCTTCCCTCCAAGTGTACCCCCCCACCCCGACCGGTGTCAAGCGTTATTGGCAATTGGGATCCTCCCCACTTTCTCTGTGCAATGGACCACCACTTCGAGGCCAATAACTCCACACAGGAACATCGTATCGAAATGGAGTTGGGCCCTGTAGAATGTTTCCATTTCTCCTAACTATATGGTGTTTCCAAGCCTGCAGTTGTCCCTCAATAGCCAAGACTCGACTCCATGACGAGACTCACCCAGGTCTTCGAAGCATACGCCGGCCAGTGATGCACAACCTGTAGTTCCGGTACAACGAAAGTAGTTATTAGCAGCTTGAAAGGTTGGATGTATGCGGGCGAGTTGTGAAGTACCCCTGACAATACTAGTGACAAATTTAGCACTATCGATTAAAGCCGTGGGTACGATGAACAAAAGATGTTGGAGCAAGACGCCTGCTAGGTAGGCTACACTGTAAAAGAGAAAAAAAAACTTAATAGCAACCCAATTTTTATTTTTTGTGGCCCTGTCGCTATCCTCCGCACGTGCCCATTGTTGTCTAACATTACGCAAATATGTTATTAATATGCCACAATTTGTGATTTTGTTCACATCCTTTACAACACGTGTCTAGGATTCAAATACATCACTCTTCGATAAATTCTAATTTTCGGTGTTGCAAAGGTTATTGAAAGTCTCCTGTAAATATTCATTACCAAATTATGGGCGATTTTCGCGGAATATATTCAGGGTTGCTCCCATCCATATCAACCCCGTGTGCTACTGATGACTGACACTAGTCACCTGAATCGTAATGAGCCAAATCCCAATTTTTTGGATTGTCAACGAAGTCCTGCGACGAACGTTGGTGATATCGACCGTGGTATTACTAAAGAGCGATTAATAGCCCCCTCTATTGGAACGGTTCTTCATATCGTCTGCTTTAGCAGGCTACCCAGTCGCATGGTAAATGGACTTCCCAGTCTTCCTATACGGGAGCAATGCAGGGCGCAGAAAACCAAAAGTTTTGGAGTGCACTGGACATCCAAGTACAATTATGTGCAATTTCATTAAAAAGGGGCCCTCGGGACCCGAGCGGGACCTGGACCAAAAAGTCGGAAACACCCAAAAGGTACAGCTGTTAGGCCATTCTTATGACCGAACGTCAGCTCCGTGCACGAGGAAATACATTTTAGGAGGAAATACATTTGGAAATTTTGATACACTGGATAGATGATAGATAGATAGAATGGATGATTAGATAGATAGATAGATAGATAGATAGATAGGATAGATAGATAGATAGATAGATATGAGGAGATAGATGGATGGATGGATGGTGGATGGATGGGATGGGGGGAGATGGTGGATAGATAGATAGATGATAGATAGATAGATAGATAGATAGATAGATAGATAGATAGATAGATAGATAGATAGGATAGATAGATAGATTGACTCCAATAGGCTCAAGCAGAATAGCTGTGAGCTAGAAATCATGTTAATTCCCCATCTTACTCGAACGCCCCGCACAGCGCAATATACATGACAGGTGCGTTTGTACGCCGGCAGTAATTTATTTATTCTTTGGGGGGGGGGGTTAAACCTACTTATGGACGAGAACATCCATGGAACACCATCATCGTTGGTACGGAGTCGTATAAAGAAATTTATGTATTTCTGGGGGGGAGGGTTAGTTAATAGAGCCGCGTCAGATGGATGGGATCTAGTGTATTTTGTAGGAGGCGTGAAAGTTGGGGTCATTGTTTACCTAGTAGTACAATGCAAAAAGAGATATGGCAGGCGGGTAAACCGCCGACGTGTATATCCCCGCAGAAATGGCCTTCGTGGCCCTCAAATGAAGGAAGCAAACATTTAAAATTTCCTGTCCATTGACCTCTGGTGACTTGAAATGCCTTACCTTTTGTTCAGGAACCAACTACAGTCCACATTCTCCAAGTTTCGTTCAAATCCAGCCAATATATAAAAATCACGATTGAAACGCAAAATTTGACTTTCTGGGACCTTGAAATTACCGTTATGTTTTTCGTGACCAACTCTTGTCCTCACTCACCAACTTTCATGTAAATCGGACTAACTCTGTATTTTCGAGACAAAAAAAGCAACAACACAAATTTGACCTCCGTGACTTTGAAATCACCGTCATAGTTTTTCGGGACTATTCTTTGTCCCCACCCACCAAGTTTCATATAATAGAACTAAAATTGTATTTTCGTGTGAAACGTGCGAAATAGAGGGCAACACATACACGATGCCACTTCGAACTTATCCGGATTGGCTAGGACGGACATGTGTACCAATTTTCAGATCAAGCGGATAGAGCGTTGAAGAGTTACTGCGCTAACGCCTAAGTTTCCGGCGCGGCGGAGACGGCGGCTACACCCCCAAAACCATGAAATCCCCGAACACTTAAAAGTGTTGCGGGGATATAATTATCCTAACCACGGTGGACAGTCTGTTGAGTGAATGGTCGTTTTGATACAGATCAAATTGCGGCCCCACTCAGTGATGACGCCCACATTCGAACCAATCAGAAAACTCTCAATGGCGGACAGTGTGGCAAGTGGGGGACAAATAAGACAATGCATTCATAGTTATGATATAGTGCCTAGGTTCTGGCGGCGATAGCAGTCGAGACGACGGCAAACCCAACAAGGCCACTGCGTCACGGCGGAATCAGGAAGTGAAGACCTCGACTGCGACTGCTGGATTTCGAACCTGGAATATTTGCTTGCAAAGTGTCACCAAACCACACCATTCTTCCGCCCAATTATGATCCTAATGCAAGGCTGACACTTGCACGACTTTTGGCCACGATTTTGCGTGGCAAGTCGTGCCATTTTGGGGCACGAACCTGTGAGGCTTCCCGCCACTGTTCACGACTGTTCACCCATACTCCACGACGAGTTCACGAACAGTGTTGCCATAGTTCACACCCGGAACGCTAAAATTTGTCGTGACCAAAATTTTGAACATTTCAAGTCTCGTCAGACATGGCCCAGTCACGCACACTTCACGCCAGTTTACGACTAGTTTGCGCACTGGCACGACTCGTGCGTGCCACAAAATCGTGCCACAAGTGCTGTCCTTGCATAATTCGCATATCATAACTTACGATAGATTTACTACTACGAACGACCAGACACCAATAAGGATTAGGTCTAAAACAAAATCCTGCATAATTATGTGATATTTTTGGCAGGATCGTGAAAGGTCCATTGCGATTTGGGGTAACGGGGAGTGAGTGATTAAAACGGCGCCACCAAATCAGCGTAGTTTCCGTTTGATGAAAACGAAACACAAAAGTTCAAACGGAAACTTATGTTAGGTTACCGATGTAATCTCAACGGAGCACCAAAATATCTCACGGGAAACAAATGCACGCGCACCGAGTGTGTATTTGCACGTAGCTAGGTGGGGGGGAGAGGCCCCGGGTTACTACCAATGCTCTTCTCTGTGGTGGAAGCCCTGGCCGGATCACACAACAATGGTCATAAAAGTATTTTGCTTCTTTAAACTAGCTCAGGTGGAAAGAGGAAGTACCAATACCCCCTAGCACCAGATTCGAAGGTTCAGCATGTTGCTCGTGGAGTATCTAAATAGGCATATCACGTTCGAGGGGAATTAGGAGAATTTATGACGTAAAAGACGGGAGCGATGAAGAGTCGACCACAGAGTCACACAGTGAATGCTACATTTTTGCTGTTCATTTGACACGCGCGAACGATTTGTATGTTTTTTATTCGGAATCTAATTTGTAGGTCGTACGATCGGGGGGGTACTCGAAAGTAAAATTACATTAACTTTTGATATCAGCGTGAAGCCAGCGGTTGCCCCGTTTCAGATCAGATTAGGATTCAGATTAAATTTGGGCTTGGGGTTCGGCTGCTGCATGATATTACATAAATAGGAAAGTATCAAAACGTCAAGTCGTATTTAGATGACCATGGGCCTTCAAAATTAGACATACTGTAAAATGTATGGAGCAATGGAGTATGGGAATCAGATTGAGGGGCTAGGTTTCGAGGTGTGGGGACTGCCGTAGAGAAATGGCTGAGAGCCTATACTAGTCAAAATAGGACGGTGTTTTGTTTTTGTGTACCTATGTAATGCAGACCTATCATTTAAATTGGTGTTGTGGACGGGGCTTTTGAGAGTTTTGCTGCTTGAAGAAAATGTTGGACATGAATGGAGGGACGAATGAACTAAGTGATCTAGTCCGGACTGGTGGCAATGGACTGTATCCTGGGTATGGATTCATATTGGCATCGGTTCATGTTAAATAGGTGACGTTTGAAACAAGTCACAAATATTATAACTAATATGGTTAGATTAGTCATATTGGTAAATTCCTCGGACATGGTTGTGTCGGTCTTTAGCAGTGATAGTTCCTTCCTGCTCTTATGAAATCACGATTAAATTCCCTTTTACCTGGTCAATTGTATACTAGGTATTCTGTGGGTCAATCACAACATGAACGCTGGTGTGATCACATGACCACAGTTCAAGAGAGTGCGTACTTCAAAAAAATCTTAGAGTGTGAAACCCGATATACATATTTTTTTTTTAGCTGCGGTAAGGCGCCTACAAGTCGTCATTCTCCTCCGTCCGGTTCTTTCGTTAGTTCGTTAGTTCGTTCGTTCGTCCTTCTGTTCGTCACGTTCACTCATAACTTCTAAAAACCGTATAATGCGATCAGTGTGATTAGAGTTTCAAAAATTGAATCCACTTAATTACCCCAATTTGCCTACGCACAGTGAGCTCTCTGTAAGTCCTGGAGGTTTGCTTGGCATTACGCCTTATCAGGCAGCATGTCTATGTAAGCAGAACCTTTTGTCCAGGGGAGGATGATTTTCTTCAACTCATCTCGCTGTAGTTCTGTTGGCCGGTGAACCCAGGAGTGGTATATTGCCGATCAGAGCTTACGGGAATGGGGTGAGATAACCGGCGCACTTAACATTCCGTTTGTACGTATTATATAGGATACTAACTAGGTGCAGGATAAATTGTTTAAAAAAGGTTTGTGCTACGGTCATTCATCAGGCATGCATCATATGTGCGTCCTAATTGTCTCAAATATAAAGGATCATTTAGCATGAGTTTCATCAGTGAACTTTGTGCCAACCATTGATTGATGTGAAAACTTCTAGCTATATTCTTTCCCCAACTTCGTTGTCCATGACGAAACCCGTATACAATGATAGCAATTTTCAAAGCCATCAGGTATTCACCTATGGCCGGATGCGGGAATTGTAATCAAGATGCCGGACGGATGTTTCCGCCATGTATGCTATGTATTAATGGGAAATCAGTTACTAGCGTTGACAACACCGGTATCTTTTAAGGTTCTTTATAGGTTTTTTGTCTTCCTTGAATGAACACAGCTCTTATATATTTATGGGAAAATGCACGCTTACGACGGGCCTTTGGTTAAGACGCAAAACCGGGATGACGTCATAATAGGAGGTTAGAAAATCCCGAGGCGTAGCCGAGGGATTTGCCTCCTATTAATTAGTACAAAACCGGTTTTAATTCGGGGAAAACAAAGGCCCGAGTATCGGTTTATTATTCCTATTCATAATATTTCGATTATTCTTTCTCGCTAAAACGCGAAAAAAAAAAAAATCCCTCCTTTATATGATCATAATTTAATTCTCCAAAACTGCTCAATTGACTAACGAAGTCCATAACTCATAACTGAAACAGCTGCATGGCGTGTTGACAACATTGCGCACAAACAATAACCGCTATAGAAAACGTACGTGCATGCTACCGTGTCAATCCCGGCAAACACGAACGTTTTCGAAACATGTTTCTCATATTGTTTTTGAAAACGTTTTAGTTGATTAACCCACGATGTTACGGAAACGTTTTCATACCATCCCAAAAATGTTTTGGGAAAAAATATTTAGAAACAATTTCAAGTTTACTGCAAATTTAGGAGTACAGCAAACGGTAGGGAAACGAAAACGATAATATAATATAATCAACAACAATAACAGTACGTGATCCGTGTTGGCCAAATCCTTTTGCCACAAAAACCATTTTAGAACACTTCAGAAATTTTGGGAAAAATGTTCAAAGCGGTCCTTCAAAACAAAGCAGTTGACCTTAATTTCACCCCCCCCCCTTCACGATTTTGGGTGTGCGATTTGCGCCCACCCATCTAGGAAATGCGCCCTTGCCCCTTCAGAATGATAAGTTAACTCTATTAATTCAGGTCCATGTACAACGGCCTGTGTCCGACACCCTAGGCACTATGTAGTGGCCTACAGTATTTACAGCGCTCATGAAATTTCGTGCTGAAAACCGCAGCATACACATTTTTTTTTAGCTAGCCGAATGATCTAGCGACTTCTGGTCAGCGGTATATGTGCCAGGACAAATACCTGACACACGACTACCTGACTACCTGGCCTCATAGACTAAGAGTGTCTATTAAATTAACCCGCGCCCATTGTTACGGCGATGTACGAAAGGTAAAAAATGTCCACTACACAACATAAACCAGGGGGCGCACCGCGCGCGACACCTAAAAAACTATAGAGAGGGTTTTAGTTTATTTGTTTATGAAAAAAAAAATGCCAGCTGAGAAGTGTTTGAGCTTGGAACGTGATCACAACTGGAACGACCTTGGTCATGTCTGGACTCTGGGGCGCTCGTGAAACAACAAATGTTCTAGTACGGATTCCGCGCCACCGATGGTGGCGCCCGCGAGATGAGGAATTTGGTGCCACCCCCGGCAAATTTCGTGCCCCTCTGTAAACCCCAGACATGAAAAGTCTGGTGATACTGCCCAAGACACCTCTTTTGCAACTCAATTTATTTGAGAGAATGGACAAACGACTGTGCAGGCATGACATTGGGCAGCATGGTGAATGGATATATGTAGAGAACTTCATTCATAACGATAACGATCAGGAGGCATGACAGAATAATTGTTGGATTTTTTTCTATTTTTCTGCTTCTAAGCCACGTACAGACTCCAGAGAGCCAAAATTTTCTTAGATGCCTTCCTCAGAACATCCTGGGACAGGGTAACTTAGACACCCAGAAGTGCCGTTTCCGGCCATTCGTAGGGTTTGTGAAGCCAACAAATTTTCTGTCGCATGGCGCCGATTCGTCTCCGATTTTGGGGGAGAGGGGGGGGGGGCTCTCTTAAAAAAATAGTGTGTGGAAAACACAAAGTCAAGGGGATGCAGTCGCAAAATATGGCGGGGACAGTCCCCCCCCCCCCCCCACCATATGAGAGTCGTATTATCTCATCACAATAGTAAGTAAAAAGAAACAGACAGGTGACTGTTTTGAGGATGAAGTGTGCAACTTTTTTCTGGAGTTATTTGTGGCTAATGAGAGCCGGGGTTGTGATAGCCGGCGGAAAGCAAAGGGTCACTGAGCTGTTGGGCCGCTTGTTTTTCCCCCTATGCACTCCTTTATTCTTTTCTTTCCCTTCGATATGCCTGAGATTTTATCAAAGATTACGGCCCCCCACTTTTTTTTATTTCTTCGCGGACCATGGGCATGGGAGGGACACTCTACTTGGAGCCAGACTTGTAGCCAACGAGTATAATACAGAAATTAAACCGCAACTGCGCGCGGGAAATTTTACACTTTTGGACATTCAATCTAAAAGTTCAGGAACGTGTGATGTAAACGATCTTCACATGAAATTTGAATCATAGGTGCTTGCTCGAAATCGTGGCGTTCCCTGGCCGATATTCCATGGCTATTTTATGGGAGTTTCCACCGCACCGGGCTGCCCCCCCCCCCCCCCTTGGGTATGTCATCGTGCACGCAACCACTTTCAACGGGGGTCGCACTCCAGGATTTGATTGCCTGAAACTCATTTAAAATTTGCAAATAGCCCCTATTTTGCCAAAAATTGACACAGGTCCCCGCCGGTGGTAGAGCTGCCCCGTCGCCCCAACCTCCTTGCCCTTGCAATGACAATAAGTTGACACTTTTGATCTTCCATGGGAAAATTCAGGCAAATATTTGGATTTGTGTTGGAAACGCCTTTTCTTCACTTGAAGTTTGAACCTATGTCTTTTTGTGACATGATAGTTTGTACAACGTGCACCTCGAACTCTTCCAACATGTGTTCGACCCAAGACAAAACAATCACAAATCCCGCCATGTGGTAGAACCTATACCCCGTCGTTTCATCATCAATCGTTTCCATCCCCGTCGAATCGATTGTAAGTTTTTTTTGTTCTTTTTTTCATTTAACTAACTGGTCCCCCTACAGGACCTCGACACGTCCAATGAAGGAGCTACAACACCTAAGCTGGGGAAGCCAGTCTTAGCAAACGATAGAAATTGAAAGAGAACCCTTCTTACATTGATAATTGAGAGCACCCCGGGGGTTCCAAGTAAATTCCAAGGCATTTTTGTTAAGGAACTCAATGTGTGACCCTCACATCATGTTGCTGAACACTAACCGTACATGATACCCGCGCGCGTAGACCGCAAAATTATCGCAAATGGAACGGCAGACTCACCCAACTAGATCATTTAGTTCATCATGCATTTGATTTAAAACACGGTGCTGCTGATATGTCGGATACGTGTCGAAATAGCAGTCGTGCTGCTCAATATATTGGGGGGGGGGGGAACAAAATGCACTGCGCGTCCCCCCCAACCAAAATATTGATGGGGACGCCGTCCCGTCCCCCCCCCCCCCCTATATCCGCCGCTCTTGAGTAAGGACTTTGTGGGCGTAACCAATTCCTGATTGGCTTTGAATTATTCTGAAGACTTTACATACCATCGTTGTGCCCGTGGCCGCTCAGTGGTTTGTCTGTTACTCGTATGCGGGATTTCCGTTCTCATTGCGCGTGAGTTCGGTCTTTTTCTGCAAAACGTTAGCATCACTAATCGTCTTTTTTCTGCAAAAGTTCGTTCCCGTAAATCGTCTTCTTGCCCCGATGGCGCATTGTGCAGTGCGGGGTATTTTTTTTTGTAAATTCCGGTAGCTCACTCGGTTCGTGTATATTGTCGTTTGTCAAGGTTTGCGTCGAGATTGTGTCTGTTGTTTCGGCCGCGAAAGTCGTGTCTGTTGTTCGTTCACGGTTTTTGTCTGTTCCTTAATAAATTGGTCCTGTTTCTTTTGGCGATTTGGTGTCTGTTGTTAGTTCACGGATGTCTGTCCGTTTGCAAAATCGACTGTTGTTCCTTCTCGAAGTCACGTTTTCTTCTGTTGTCGTCGTGGGTTTGTCTTTTTTGCCCTGATGTCCGCCCATAGTATTATGCAGGCACTCATCTGTTTTTTTTTTCATTGAAGACGTTATGTGCGTACTGCATGATAACATTTCTGACTGATCCATGTGTATTTCAGTTTATGGGTTTTGTGACTACTGAGAGTTACTTCCGCCTTTCACGAGGACAACACATAGGAACTCCGCTTGAAGGGCACTGTGTGTATGTTGATGTGTTATTCAACATTACATATCAATTTATCAATAGTCTCTGGAACCCGAAGCAAAATACCAAATTTAGTTTCAATTTTACTAAACTAATAGAATAGGTGAACATTAATTTGAATCTAGGTGTTGTGAGTTCACTGTCTTGCGCGCAAAACATACCGCTCTAGAAAACGGTATCGGTGCATCTACCGGTTACAAAACGTCCCATCAAACACGAAACGTTTTCGAAACCTGTTTCTTATACCTGTTTCTTATGTTTTTTTTTTTCATGTTTTCAAAACGTTTCTTTTCCTTGTTTCCCCCTCAAACTTTTGTGCAACGTTCTGGAAACATTCTCCTAGCCTTCGTGTTACTCAACAAAAAACGTTTTCGAAACACTCAGCGAAACAATGGTTAAAAATGTTTTTTTAAAAAAAAACGTTTTTCGTGTTGTATAGGATGTACGAATGGACAGGCCGAGCGACAGTTCTATTTAGCACTCGCAGCATATGTAAAGTAACAGTACTAACTTGTTTAAGATACGAACATAGCCAATAGTCCAAAACTAGTATACTACTACACGCCTTGAATTGAGTCGAATGGAATGAGTGCAGTGGATCTGATACAGACACCATTTTGTGGTCGGGATTATACGGGAATTCGATTTATTTGGAAACAATGGAAAGTCCAAATTTACAGGAACATCGATATATTACAATTCGTAAATACATCCATCGTGTGACCGTATTCGAAGACAAATGCGGGCGTGTGCCATTGTCCGCATGGGCGGCGATCACGGGGGGGACGGTGGGGGGGGGGACATGTCCCTCCCACTAGTTTGTGTGGGGGGGGGGACATAATATCAAAGGTCCCTCCAATATTTTTTTCGGACTGTTGAAAAAATCCTTAATCATATGTACAGTACTGCCATAAACAAAGGGTCCTAACTCATATTCTTATCAGATTGCGTGAATTTTATGTTGAGAAGGGCCGAAATGCAAAAAATTTCGCGCTGCGCGCCCTGTTCTGGTCCTTTTCCGTTACATTTTTAATACAGCAGGCCCTGTATACCGATCACTTGTCAGATTCTAATGAAACATGACTTTTCTCCATACGTACCATCTTCCGTGGGGTGAACATAATGAGTAGTCCACAAGGAGAAGTTGGCTTGGGACGTGGTTTATGTTGCAACCCACCCCAACTACAACAATCTGGTAGCCACGGCAATTTTCTACACTGCAAACACAACCAATACTATAGTTCATCCTACTGCTGATCCTTTTGTTTCAGACTGCTGCATGGCTTTTCCCGCCTGATTGGCTGTTAGAAATCAAAGTCATATGCACAAAACAACAGGGCAAGTGTTCGTGCACATCACTATGGAGGTCTACAACGTAGTTGACGTATGGCACTATAAAGGCGCGAATGCTGGGCGAAACGATTCTGAGACATGAACATTTTTCGCGCGAAAATTTTGAACCGGAACAACCTGAAAAAATCCACCGATTACTGGCTGACTGCTCATTCCTTTAAATGCAAAATGCCCAAAATATGCTACTTGTCATGACCGTTGATGTTCACGCCAAAAAATGCGGGGCAACTTTCAATCCATTGGAAGGGGTCCTCGATGGAAGACCTCTAAGATAGGGCTATGATAGGAATAAGAGGCATGGTGAAGGGGGCGATGAAGAATGTTTAAGAATTAACAGTCGCTCAGCAGTTTCGGATTTATTTCCAAATTTTTCAGTGATGCTGCTTATACTGCCATAGCCCCGAAAGTGCCGCTCTCTGCAATCTGTGTTCTGTGGGAGGGGTGTCTGTAAGACTGTTGGTGGCGGCGAATTGTAATGATGAACATAGATCAATTCTTTCAAGAGCGTTTCTCGATATAATCAATTCCGGGAATTTATTGTAATTCCAGGGATGTTGCTAACTGGCATAAGACCCGGGAAGTCCCGTTTCCGGCAATCTGGGGGTTCGCAAGGCTCAAATTTCATTGTACTCTACGCGTCCACTGATGGTGCGCGAATTTGTATGAATGAACATAGATCAATTCTTTCAAGAGCGTTTCTTGAGATATAAATTTTGGAATTTATTGTAATTCCAGGGATGTTGCTAACTGGCATAAGACCCGGGAAGTCCCGTTTCCGGCAATCTGGGGGTTCGCAAGGCTCAAATTTCATTGTACTCTACGCGTCCACTGATGGTGGCCCGAATTGTAAGGAATAACCTCGATTCCAGTTCCTTTCAGAATGTTTTTCCTTGAAATATAGTTTTTCGATCCCTGTTGCAATTTTTGGGGACGTTGCTGATTGCCATACGGCCCAGGAAGTCCACTTTTCAGCAAACTGAGGGGTATTAAAACGAGAATTTTCCATGTATCCTACGCGTCCACTGATGGTGGCCCGAATTGTAAGGAAGAAACATCGAACGGTCCTTCTGAAGTTTCTTGATATATAAATTTGTCTGAGATTATTGTTTTAGGACGGTGCTTAGGCTTTGCCATACACGGTCTGGAAGTGCCGTTTTCTTCCTGCAATCTGGGGTGCTTTGGAAAACGAACATTTTTCTTTGTCCCTACGGCGCAACCGGAGTGCATGGGCCCTAATGCACGCGAATGAACATCGACAGTTTCTTCTTCGAAAATGTTTCTTGTCAGTTTTAGGGATTTTACTTACTGCCATATGGCCCCGAAGTTGCCGTTTCCTGCAATCTGGGGGCTCTGCAAAACGAAAAAATCGCTTGTACTCTCCCGCGCCAACTAATGGTGGCGCTCCGCTCGGATGGTGCCAGCCTCATTATGTCCCCCCCCCCCAATATTTGACACAGATCGCCGCCCCTGCCATTGTGAATGTTGTTGACTGATGGTGTTGCTGCAGCGTTATAGTGTTACAGTGTGATCTGTATTTCCATATTACTGTATAATCATTTAGTTTATGAAGTGCGCCACCACTTCCGGTTAATTGATCAGGTGAGCGATCATATTCTGTAATGTTTTACATTTTTGGTTGACATGGCAACGGGAGATGATTGTCTATCGAAATAAGATGGCGTCGATCGTGTAAAATCATAGCAAATCGTGTCCTAGATTATCTGCTTCCATCATGCACAAACGTCCTAAGATATACCCGCTCCCAACATTTTTTTTTTCGTTTTTCGACCGAGTGCATTCATTTGACTGGTAAGTGAGAATTTGCCTTTTTTCCACATTCCTGTCAAAGAGAGGAAGTTAGAAACATCTAGATACATGTTTTCCGAGTGGGACTGTTTGTGACGGAGATATATTAAAATTCTCCTTCATATCTCAAAATTTAAGCCTGTGATCATCCAGGGAAATGCTACTCTAACTTAGTAACTGGCAGTCTAACGTTAGAGTAGCATTTCCCTGGATCATCGGTTGAAATCAGACCAGTCTCAATTTCGCACCCATCAGTCCTTCTCATCATCCACCCTCAAGTGTGTCTTTCGACTCTGGCATTTGACATTTAGGTTCCGGTCGTTATTCCGAGAGTCGTTTTATTCCGAAGGGTCGTTATTCCGAATTGGAAATAGGGACCGTTATTCCGAAGGGTCGTTCTTCCGAATTCATCATTGGGACCGCTATTCCGAAGGGTCTTTTTTCCGAAGGGTTTTATTCCGCAGGGTCGTTATTCCGAATTGGAAATAGGGACCGTTATTTCCAAGGGTCGTTATTCCGCATTCCATCATGAGGACCGCAATTCCGAATGGAACATCGTGGTCGTTATTCCGAATTCGAATAGGGACCGTTATTCCGACTTCAGGAAGGGTCGTTATGCCGAATTGAACATCGGGGTCGTTATTCCGAATTGAGTGCCAGGACCGTTATTCCGATTGAATTAGAGGTCCGTTATTTTGAATTACCCATCACTTAAGGAACATACCAAGCAATTACCGCTTGAATCGGTTACAGGTTAGGGTGCGCTGCCAGCCCACTTCGAGCCGGCGCGCCCGGCCACACATTCGATTAACACTCGGTGTTTCCTTTTGAACTCCCGTATCTCGGTAACCGTGGGTACTGACCCGTTTTGTAATACACGCTGCATGTGTAATACGCTAGCCCTTTTTGATAATAAAACTGGCCGTTTTGTAACTCGCGGCCCGTTTTGTAATAAAATTATTACCCGTTTTTGGAATAAAAAAAGCTAGCCCGTTTTGTAGAATTCTGGCCCAATTTGTAATAAAGAAAACGCGGGCCCGTTTTGTAATAAAACTGCCGCAATATGTAATAACTCACTTGTTATTGAACCATCTGGGCTTAACTTAGACCTCCGGGCCGCATCGATATCCATTTTCCCGTAAGTGTTCCGTCCTCTATAATCGTGTAACATGCTCATAACCTGGGTAGTCAGGGCATTCTTGGATAGCGGGGTGGGGCTCATGCACACTGTTGACTATCCAATCGTTCAAGGGTACTGGCCGACAGTCGTCCAGTCCGACACATATTCAGTCCGAAAATGAAACACGCATTCAGTCCGAAAACAGAATGCACGGCTCACCACCGTCGTCGGTCCGAAAATTGAATTAACGCTTTCAGTCCGTCACGCCTTCAGTCCGACACGCCTTCAGTCCGAAATCGAATACACCTGTCGTCCTTAAACGAAAACACCGTCAGTCCGAAAGCAATCCAATGTCAAAAGCCAGGTTTCCTAATAGTCGAGACCATTTTCAAGCTTTAAGGGGCCAATGTCTTCTTACGAATAAGCGTCGTCTCGTGTATTAGGGCGTCACAACAAGACGTTACCCATTAGGACGTGATGTCGATACTGTATCTCGCACTATACCCAGTCTGTTGTAACAGTTGCAGTTTAATAAAAATTAATGTTATCGTCCTGAACGGGTACCGCCCTTCATTTTTTTTGCGTGGGGATTCTATTGCCTGTTCTATATAAGACATACGGTGACCCAAACAAGTTCGAACCTTCAAAATTTAGTAAATGGGAATAAATACGCTCTTGATACCAGTGTAAGTTCTGAAACAACCGACAGCTTTGAGTGTTAAGACACTAAACGAGCCGTCTCTTTTATTAGGGAGTTTGTAACGATTGGTTCCCTTTAAAGTTGAGAAGAGTGAGTAAATATAGCACGGAGAGGAGGATTGCTAATAGCTTGAATAACTTAGTGGAGAGTGGAGCCGTTGTCGGGTTTGTCAAGATTGCTTGACTCGGCTGGGGGTGGCCAAAAAAAAAATTTTTACACATTTTCGCCCATTTAGACAGAGGATTATTGTCGAGTAGTGGTATGACTGTTTTTAGTGCGGTGAGAGCCAGGCGCTCAAAGTCATCATGTCTCTCCGTACGTTCGTTAGTTCGTTCGTGCGTTCGTTAGTCAGTTCGTTCGTCCCTTCTGATCGGCCCGTTCATCAATTTTAAACCATCATGCGATCAGTTGAAACTTCGGTCGGGTGAGCATTTTATGACGTTGAAGAGGCTTGCTACTGGCCAGCCTTAGCTACATTTATGTTCGCTAGTGGTTATTAGATTTTAATTAAATCCAATTAATTACACCAATTTCCAACTTATTTTGGAGCGCTCCTGCTGCAGACATTTAGTTTGTTTGTAAGCTCCATCATCTGCTGAGCAGTGTTTACCGTATCTATCAGAAGTCAGTTCTGCAGAATAGTGACAATAAAACATAGCTCCAGGGGGTGTTGATTTGTCTTTCATCGCATCTCGCACTAGTTTACATTAGACCATGAATCCACCGGTTTGTTTAATTACATTACGGGGGTTCCAATTCCCCGTGGGACCTATAAATGGGGGCTTGCGCCCTCACCCCCCCCCCCCCCCCCCCCCCTAAATGCTGTTTGATGGACACTTGTGGAGTGGTTCAACTATAACTATGAGTGTCAACAATGTTTACAGATCATTCTGTGGGAAGTGTGTTTCCACTGTTCACTGCCACCGGCTTAGGAATGGGACTGTAGCAATATTAGGCTAATGTGGTAGAAATTGTGCCAAGTCATTCCATGGTATGACAGTGTCGTAGAGGTCAGTGAATGTGAACAAACAATAAATGTGAAATGGCGGAAAATGCAGTGTATTTGCCACGAGAGTTGTGCTGTCCGCCAGCGACCAAGGACGTTCCGACTTGGACTGTTTATTTAAACGGAAACTGGGAGACCAATGCCAGTTGAGAAAATCTCGGATAAGGTCTAAGCTGGGCGATATCAATTAACAGGTGATTCCTGCCTCAAACATGGCGACATTTCAAGGACATCAAAGGTAAATTTTTTAGATTTTTGGCGATTTTTTCATTTGTTAAATATGTGCAAAGTAATATTAATATGCCAAATAAAGACTGTGGTTGAACCCTAGAAAGCTTTCGACAAAGTCCAAAAGACACGGCTGTAAGATAGCATGATAACAAATTTATAGCATCGATAATATACGTCATCGTCCGCATGATTAGCGGTATACGTCATTGCCTACAGTATGCAGTGTCTTTAACAAAGGTCCCATTCAAATTGTCAATATTGAAGCACACACTACTATTCATACACTCCACTTTCTTTCCCACCGACCCTCTTTAAATCTCGTGTCCTTGACCATTGTGCCTGCTGTTTACTTGCAAAACGTCATGGGCCCTAATATCCTGGCTTTCATGGTGTAATGGGGGAGGATAATTTAGTGCATGCCACCAATGATAGGCGTTACTGTTTCATTTTTATTCATATGGTAATATAGGTGTGGTCAATCAAAATTAGGACGCACCAGCAGTAAAATAAGGTTACTTTACAGGCATATACTTTCGTAATGACATATTCAATGTTCACCAAATAGTCCTGCAAACTCCTCTAATGGCAGTTTCGAGTCACGAAATTATCAAATACGATAAGTACCGTAAAAGAGAAGTATAGTCTAATCTGTAATAGAAGCCCCCTCCCCTTCACTCGCTAAGATTCGCCAACGAAAATTGGCTATAGCATAAAAAAAATTGTACTGTTATTGTGTACAGGTGGTACTGTAGTAAAAATATACCCTTTAATAGAATCCCCCTCCCCACTCCATGGAAAATGAATAAAATCTTGCAGCTTATACTGTTACAGGCTGTATGCGGAGATTGACGTTGGACGGTACCAGCCGACATTTTCTAGTTGACATGAAGCAGTAAGAGGCATGAACAACGGACTGAGCCAGGGGCGGGCGAACGGCGGGGGATCGGGGCGGCTGGGGTAATTGGGAGGAAACGTTCTCTCACCTTTTCTCTGGGCAAAAATGTGGCCATGTCTCGTGAACAATAAATTCTAATTGTGATCTTATATTTGAAATTATCTCAAACTCAGGAATGTTTTCACGGCCCTTAAGTGTTAAGGCACGAGATGGGCCGTTCCTGCGATATGAAGGGGATTTGTACCCAAAATGTTTATTGTTCGTCGTAGCAGGACGACCTGAAATCCCAACGTGGGGCCCTGGCCCGAATGTTGTCGGGGGGTCTTTTGCTTACCCTCAGTGAAGGGTATTCGGGGCCGTGTGCGTGTATAATGAGGGGAAAGACCCCACCGGTCAGCAGAAGCATTGTTAAGAAAAATTATGGGCGTAAGAAATTAGTAGTAGGCCTACATGAGAACTCCTCTTACGGTTGCGGTCACCGTACCCTCCAAACCTCCAGCAGTAGTTAGCTGCGCATCGTAGGCGCATCGTAATATGCATACCATATACTTGAAGGGGATATGTCGTCTATTAGGCAAGCGACTGCGTCATTTGGCTGATAATATCAAAGCGGTATATCGACTCTGACACAGAATAATGTACGAACTCTGGTATATCGCTCATATATTAGATCATACCATATACTCACGTGGGTAAGTGTTACGAACGATGTTTCCCGGTAAATAATAATAATAATAATAATTCATTTCAGTTCTATTAGCGCTTTTTACGCACTGGCTAAAGCGCTGAATGGCTCATTACCCTGTTCATAGGTACACTTGTGCTCCGGCCCGCACGAAGTGAGTGCAGCTCAGCTTACGGCTGGCCAATACGCTGCAATTTCGAGTGTCAATTTGTAATGTGCATAAATATAATAAAGCGTATGTAAATGTGAACTTGATTGGTTCAAGCCGGATCGCGTTTAACAGATGTTCAGACTTGACCACTGTGACCCCAGGTGACCCCAGCCGACCTTTGACCTGACCCTGGAAGAACAAGGATTTTATATTCATTATGGGGAACTCACATCAAATACATTAAAGTTAATGGCTCGACCTCACAATATCATCAGTCACGTGATTAAAAAGGAGTCGTCTTCTTCATTACATGACTCCTGCGAACAAGAGTTACCGCAGCGAATTTAGAGTAGGCCTAATGCAAAAGCTATTATTACGTCTATAGATTCATTCTGTTCCTCAACAGTTTTCCCCCCATTGTCATATTAATTAACGAAGAGGGGGTGCACCATTGTACGATTCTATTTATTTTTTTTAAAATTCATTAATCTTGAGAATACTCCATCAGATACAAAAAATCCGTTGAAAATGAATACGGGATGAATTTCGGCAACTAAGTCTAAATTGCGCCTTCGATTTTCGACGGGGAATTTTCAAGAAATGACCACATCCTCGACAACAATGAATCAGTAGTTTATCCTCCTTCGAAACAATCAACGCTTCCGTTTAAATGCCGAACCTGATCCACTTGTATCTCAACGACTTTGCGGTAACATACCGCACTCTATAATAATGGCACCTAATCTAAAAACCGTCTAATCTAATCTCAAGTACTGCTAATTAACAATAATTTAATATGATGCCGCACTTGTCACAACCACCGTTATTGTTATTGGTCAAGGGACAGCGAGTGGGCCTGATTGCAAAAACATTATTTCAACAGTATTTCTGAAGCATCTTTGGATTGGTTTTATAACGTGATCAAAATAATCACAATGAAGGCACATCAATTTATCGTTTACAGGCGACACTCCATATTTAAGCGATGTTAGTACCGTCGTGTTAAGAATGGAGGCGTCACACACATACACAACACGCGCTGCACACCACACGCGCCACGCACTACACACATACACACGCACACACACACACATCATGACTGTAATCGATTTGACAGGCACCTTCTAGTTTCACATGGCCCTTCTGAGCTACACTACTGTGTAGTTCAGTTTTGGCAAGGGCCAATGTGCGTTTAATTTCAAACATTGTTGTCATTTCAATGTCCGTAAATAACAGCAAATGTGTAATAGGGTGCACTTTTCGGTAAGTCCAAATGTACAAAGCAGGAATGCTTGGGTCGATGGAAATTATGTTTGATGTTTTTAATGTTTACACCAGGGTAGAGCGGACAATTTGCACGAAATTATTTTTCATCAAATTTACCTCGTGAACACAACAACTCGTGAACGAATACCACCATCCGTAATGCCTTCGGGATTAGGGTCAACACAGGTTGAGTTTGAAATGTGGTGGATAAGATAGCGCAGAGACGGTCGATGAAATGGGAATTTGAGTAGTGATAAAGGTTTTCTTGTTTAGATGGTGAGAAGAAAAATGGACCATTGATGTAAACGTGGTGAATTTTTTCAGTGAATGAATAAAATGCTCAAAAAGTCTATTTTGACAGCAGTTCTCTTGCTGTTGAGAACAGTGAGCACGATAAATCGATCCCACTCGATTGAAGAGTAGCATTCCAAAACCATTAACCCTTAATTGTGGAATCATACCGATTCGGTATGATTTTGAGTGAGCAACTGAAAATTCATATCTCGAAAACGTATACACCCCACACTTGAATTGTCTATTTGAAAGAGGGACAGCATAGAACTTTTCATTTGATACCAAAACTCGGGGGGGGGGGGGGGGGGGTTATAGTGAAAGTTTTTTTTTTTTTTGACATGAATGTGGTTTACATTCGAAATGACCGCATTTGACCCCGGTTTTGACCTCTTGATCAAAAAATTCTGTCAGCAAAAAAAGAAAGAAATAGAAGCCATAATTGTTTGAAACTCCATATATTATGTATTTCCGGATCCAACTCTCAGCCCCTATCACGAAACGAGTCCGGGATTTAGGTGGCGAAATATGACGAAAAATCGCGAATTTTAGCGATTTTTTGCCCATTTTCCGGCCACCATCGAAAAATCATATCTCATCCCCCCGATGTCCGATTCGGTTCATTTTGGCCTCAATTGGCGGCCACACAATTATATACTCATATTTCTAATAGCGCACCGAATTCCTCACCATCTCACGCTCTCTTACATCTAAACTAACATGGGCGTCGAAGAGGCACATCAGCTCCTTCTCGAACAACTCGACGATGAATATGAGGATCTCCAAGGCGGAAGATCCCGACGAAGAGAGTCAGACGGAGGAGCCAGGGACGGCGGCGGGAGGTGATTGACCCCGAGAAGACGCTTCTTACGAGCCCGCCGCCCGAATTTCAGCCTAGCCCTGGATCCTTACTTGGTGAGTATTCACAGTATGTGTATGGCGTTAGGCTAGGCCTCGGGCATGCGCAGCCATTTTGTGTTCGGTTTACTTTGAACCTTTTTGATGGTATTTTTCGAAAGGGCCTAGATCGACTGAGAAAGTTAGGATAACAGTTTATCCAGGGCCCTTCTCCTTTTTCAGTTATGAACAAGCTTTCTGTCATCACCCCCCCAATTACCCCCCCCCCCCGTGCACATTTGAAGAAGTGGGGGTTCCCGAGTCGCAACCCTTCCGCAAACTGCGTTTTGCGGCGTTGTCGGTGGCCTGGATGCCGCTAGGCTACTGTCTGTGGCTGTACATGCGATTACCCCAGAAAGAAAACTTGACGTAGGAAATGCATATTACCACAATTTGAATTTTCTTGGTGAGGGGGGGGGGTGGGGGGGGGGGAAATCCACGGGTCATGCCTTTCTGCCAATGCATGTGGTAGGTGATTTCGGTGTGGCCCTGATTGCGGCTACTTGTTCGTGGCCGATAACGTGAGTTGAAGTTTCGGTCAAGCGAAGGAAGGGACAGGAAATGCAGTGGGCCCCCCTTCCGAAATTATGTATCGTTCGAGAGGGGGACGGGTGTAGCCATGGGCGTTAGCGAGCAGGTGTGCTGTCATGACATCGACCTCACCCGTGCTATAAAATGTATGAACCCCCCACCCTCCTACTAAATCTTGCCGACTTCGATGGTTTGGTTGCTGCACCGTTCCCGTGGCCGTGAGGAGAATACCACGAAAATGTTCAGTACAGGGACGAGAGGGGGGGGTACGAGAATTGTTGTTGGAAAGTGGCAATGGGCCCTAAGTGGAAAGCTTGTGTACGCCGTGTCAGAGGATGATAACTAGGCTTTTTTCTATACTACAGTTTGTTAGGCTATATCTTCACTTCGGTGAACCTACCTGTTTTCCCAGTAATGGAGCAGCCCAATAGAAATTACTCGGCGTGTTTTATCCCCAAATTCAGGGTTTACAACTTGTCTTCTCCCATTTCACATAAGAATACAAATATTTTTATACTCATTAATATTTTTGTGATCATTTCAGGCCAGGACTATTGAGGCACTGAGACCTGCCGGAACCCGTTGATCCCCCGGTGCCTGAGAACAAGCCGCTGCGGAGGCCCGTCCTGCCATTCCAAGACCGCCCCGCCACTTCCTGCGCGGATCCCCTCACCACAGTGGTGGGCCGTACCGTACGCCGTGAGTCACGGCGAGTCTGTTTCGTGTGCAGAAGCGCCACTTTCCAGGGACTGTGAGGACTTTGATGAGGACTGCGGGTCCCTGGGGTGGTTGCTTCAAGCAGCTCCATCAGAAGTGGACCCCAGAGCGCGATATGGCAGGGGCAGTGATTCACCTTCCACACTCCATATTGTGGTGCCATGTAAATCTTTCTCGGCACTATTCCTTTAGGGACAGATGGGTGAGACTTGTTCATATTGCTGGGATGCCGCCAGCCACATCTTGATTACTGACCACTTAGACGGTTCCAGCGAGAATGCTTGCACCGCTGGTCAATGGAATCGACATGGAATTTTATGACCCTTTATGAATCCCTTGAGGGTCAGACAGCGTGTTACGAACTAGACACGATGTCCTGCGTCCGGCTGTGTCAATATTCAGTTTCCTGTTGTTGCTTGTAGACTCCACCAGGAAAACTTCCCATCGCTTGTCAAAACCGAACAAGTAGGATTTCATGGTTCGACTCTAAATTATATGCAAATTTATATTGATAACATAGAACAATTTTCATAAAGATATTCCTTATAATAATTTATATATTAGCTGTGTCTCTTTCACCATTAGCTGCTAGTGAAAGCCGTTTTGGGCTCATCATCTGCATTATTTGCTACTGTAAATATCGGTTGTTTATTCAATTTGAAATATTATTATTGATATTCTTTGTAAATATTTTCGAAATTCTCTGTAAATATTATCATAACATTTTGTAAATTAAGATTCCCTAGTCATGTAAATAGAACAATTTTGCACGATAAGAGAAAAAAGGAAATCAATGTCTTCTCATTTTTCTTCTATTCTGTTCATTCAGGAAAGGCAAGGGTCAGATCAGAGGAGCAGGACTTAGCTGGGCTTCGGTTGCGGCTGAATATTGGTTTGTGTCATCCAGGGATAATTGGGATGAGAAATCAGGGTATAGATAACAAACAGTCTACTGGTATCTTTGCTACAACGGTCGACAGCTTCTCTGATGTATACTTGCCTTCACCATGAGCCAGCGCTCGTCTTGAAAACGGGATTTGATCCTGAGGGTCAACAGTCATCTAAGGGTCACCAAAGGTACTAATTACTTATGCGCATATATAATGAGGCATGGCTTCATGTTGGTTCACTCTTTTCAACAGGGCAAACTATCTGATTGATCCATGCTCCTTGGAGAGTTGACGGGATGCTTTTCCGGCTTTCCCGGAGTAATAACTTGGGCACAGCAACTCATTGTACAGGTGCTAATTAGGTATGCGCATCTATCATTAGCAGATTCCCTCTCTCTTTGCAATTTTCATCATCACAAATTCCTTGTCTGTTGAGGTATTGATTGGAGAGTTGAAAGTATGCTTTTCTGGCTTCTCGGAGTGCAAAACTTAGTGGCGAATAGCCATTTTGAGGACGTTAATTAGGATGAGCATATTATAATAATAGCCGGTGTTTTCACCCGTTTTCGTGCCGGTTTTTGCCTATTTTCACTGATATGGCCCAATATACCACGATGATAAAACTGATGAAGCTACTATGGCTGTGGCCTCTATGGGCATTGAATACTCGGAATTCAATGCTTGTAACAAATTGGTTATGATATAAACGCTTATGCATATGCATGAGTGAAAAATGAAAAATCGTCAATTTTCAGAGTTTAACCGTCTGATTGGGTTTGTTTTCTCCGAAATGAAGATCAACCGTTACTTCAACATGCCAAATCGTACTGGCTTGAAAAAATAATGGAGAAAAGTACTTTCACAGGCGAAATAGGAATTAAGAGGCAATTCGAATATGCGCATACATAATCAGCACATATCGACATTTCGTCGGTATTTTCGGAAAGCCAATTTCATAAAGCTTTCATATGAGTAGGGTCCTAATACCATGAAAATGTTACTACCAGAAGTTATTTTGACAACTGATTGCTTTCTCAGTTTCGTCGGAATTCTCCGCCTCGATAAGGGTTCAGGGGTAATCCATTGTGTGGTGGGTGAAGCCAAGTGACCGCGGTCGAAGCAAACACGACGTCAGTCAAAAAACCTTTCATTCAATTCTGACCAAGAGGCTCTCGGGAACAGAATCTCAATGGAAGCTGAAACAGTGCCTTTCCGGACCTGCATATTTCCGTACGGGTTAAACAAGGTATAAACATCTGATGGGGTTGTGGCGTAGCATGTAAGCGAGTGGTCAGCCTTCATTTGCGCGTAGCGTAACAATTTGAAATTAAAATTCTCACCAGGATTCCAGGAATGATCCTTTCCGGGAGAGTAGGCTGCGTATATAGCTTGGCATTTGATGATGCACCATTTTGACTTCGTTGGCAATTCACGATAGGCACCTTTCGGATCATTGACCCACCGCTGCCCTCCATTTTTGTCACAATTGTTCTTAGCCTATATGCTGTCTTCACATCGGTTCACCACTAGTGCGCGTCAATTACACAAATAATTTGCGGTATATCGCGGTAAATTGGGACACAGTATCACAGCGCCTCTATAAACGGCATGTTCCAGAGATAGAGAGAGCAGGAAACTGCCGAGAATGCAATGTAGTAAATCCGACTGTAGAACTAGGATATACTACAGTTCCTAATTGCGCGGTGTTTTAATGAGACAGAAACGACCAGGCTTGAAAGGACAGGGATTTAACCAAGGACGAAATCTCCTTGGGGGGGTGGAGGTAAACTCTAAGGACACAAACCGGTGTTACTTTGGCTGACCCCCCCCCCCCCCCGCCCAACACTCAGGTCGTACTCATAGTGTTAATTGTTAGCCTACCATTCAATTCATGTCAAAATTTTTCACTGATATGCTACGCGAGAGCCTGATAAAGTCAAAATTACTGCTTAGGCTACGGATTGTTAGAGCAGCAACAACGACAAAACCACCCCCCCCTTTTTTTTTGTGTTTGGTCTCTTCAGCAGTTCAGAAACACACATCTCTTGGATTTAGTCAGATTGTTAATGTACGATTTGCCTGCCTGCACGGTACGGGAGACCTAAACACACCCCTATAGGCCCCTACCTGTTCTGGGTTCTTTTCTTAATACACATAGTTTCAACTGTTTCCTTCAAACAATGGCTTGAAGAAGTATTATCGTATGTTAATCTGTGTTTGTTCTCGTTGCGGTGCCAAGTGCAGGAAGAATGACAGTTATCCATTCACCCGCTTAGCGACGAAGCGTATGATACCATAGTCCGTGTTCGAAAGGAACATTTGGTCCGTAGCAGAACGATAAAAGAGCAGAAAACTGCGCTATTCGAATTGGAGGAACCGCGACCGATTCCATCTTGGGAGTGAAAACCCTCGACCCGCTTTACCATTTTTGGACGGTAAGAAAGTTTAAAATCAATGTTCGCGGCTATGTAGGAAAACATTTCATGACGCCAAATCTGGAGGTTATAGAAACTGTATTTACGGGGGCACATATGGACTTGCTGGACTAAGTGCAAGTAATATTTAACGGGTCACGAACAGTGATGCGAGATCCGTATTTCAACGCAAAATTCCCAAATAGACATTGCCCCGCCCCGTTACTGTGAAGCATATCCAGTCGCAACATCAATTGACCTAATGGACCTATCCAAAAGTGCTGTCAAGTACAAAGGCAACTTTTCAGGTAGTTCTTAGCGCATGGATGTTTTTAGCCGGTTTTTGTGGCTACTGCCACTTGAAAGAAAATCAAGTTCACCTTGTTTCGAGAGCACTGATATCGATTTCCAATGAACACGGACCGTCTGATCTCCTGCAAAGCGACAGGGCAGAATTCGATGGGAAAGCTAAGTACAGTGTGTGAAACATTGAAGATAAAATGATAAATCTTCGGCCGTACCACCGCCAATCCCAAGGGAGTGAGCGTAACATCAAAGAACGAGACGGTAAAATGATGTACGATTTGATATCGTTTGGTACGGCAACGGGGCGTTAACTGGCCGCGTTCCTCTACCTCTAACAGACTATAATCGGGTCCTAAATGAGGAAAATAAGGAGGAACTAATGGGCTTGCGATCACCCTTCGAAGGTATTACGGGCGGAAATCGAAATAGCAGCTGAAGCTCAACAATTGAATAGGACGATGCGACCGATGAATAAACTCATATGATAACCGCCTCAACAACGGGATTTGCAACGCCACCTTCGAAAGATAAGAAAGCTCCGAAAAACAGTTCAGCATTCAATCAGAAACTAATGGACCGAATGAGAAGGCGCCACATGCGTGCCTCTAACGTAGAACTGCTACATGTCGGCGAGCATGTCCTTGTCAGAGGATCGTATCGCCAGACGCATAACCGGAACACTTTACCAAGAAGAGTTCGTCGTCGAGGGGACATTCTTAGAAAGGCACAAGGAGCCCTACGTACAAAGTCCGCTACGTGCCCATAGACGAACTTCTGAAGTGGATCCGATGGGTTTCGTGGAAGATCTAACACTGAGTACGTCCGAAAATCCAAACAATCCAAAGAAGAAAAAAAAAATCAGAACATTGAGGCAGAAACTATATATACCGCTAATTGCCAGCGAGCGGTTTCTTGACAGAGATTTTGCCGACAAAAACATCGCGCTACTCTACACCCTCCAGGAGACGGGAATTGTCAGTTTGAAGCGTTGAGGTTCTGGCTAATCAAGTCGGCCGTCCATGAACTGCGAGCGCAATAAGAGGAGAAATAACGCGTATTTGGAAAACCACCCATCCTACTCAAAGGAATGCCCCTCGAATTGTCAGGTGTCCCGTGGCAGATACATTTCTTCCATGTCGAACGATGGTACATATGGCGACCATTTGACATTGCAATGGCGGCAGCCGATCTTTTGGTCTAATCATCATAGTGCACTCTAGTTTTAGGTGCATAGCGATGGCAATCATATCTCCGACGAACAGTCCTTCCCATCACACGCTACAACTGGACCCCTACGCAGAAAACACCATGGGGAACACTACATTTGCGTATACTGTGACGAAGTGGAAGAACCCTCGACATTCATACTCGCAAAACGGAGAATCCAACGCCCTATTCGCCCCAGTAGCCCATACCCGCCAGCCTACTTTCGATGGGAGCCCTCCCCTATGAAATTACGAATACATTTTGAATTAAATTACTTTCATCAAGTGTTCTGGCCAATCATATCTGTCATTCTATACAGTCGAATACAACGTGAACGAGCGCTTCCGGCTATTTGTACCAGGGGGCAAATATAATTTCCGCTACTTCCGAGAACTCTATTACCGGACAGAGTGGAGGAAAGGCACAGTCAGTGTAAAAAAAAAAAAAAAAAAAAACATGTGGTAAAGGGAGTGGGGTTTTTCTGGAAACGAAAGATATTGGCACATTCTAAGCGGATGTATGGTGGGTAAATCTCGATCTGTTGTATGCGGGTGTTTGTTATACTCAAGGTATTTTGGAAAAATCGATAGAGCCTTCATAACATTGGCCATATGGTAACTAGTCAAACGAACTGTTTTTACTATAATTTTATTTTGTAGTCATTAAGCCTGGTTTATACCGTTCTACGGACAATGATTTTAATTGCATCTGATAATAACAATATACAAATTTGGATTAGGGGCAACACAAGCCAACATAACAGGACTGTTAGCTATCTACGTGTTAATGATAACGCGGTCACATGGATACATACACTCTGACTGTCCAGTCCAATGAGATTTCGAGAAAGAACGAACTTCCTTCAATGACGCTGTACGAGATCGGAAGATTGTTTTTTGAAGAGTGATGGCATTCTAAAAAGGGCGTAACCCAACTACTACATGTCTGAGAATGCTTACTTGAATCCTTAAAATTTTTAAGAGATACAAAATTTGCTAGCACTTAGAGAAAATAGCAATGACGTAGCTTTGATCGGTCAATGTTCTGTCATGTCAATGTAAAATTACTTCAGTATGCCATTGGCGTTTCTCTTCTCCTTCATGACGGCCTTCGTCAATTATTCATCAGTAAGGTATCGCGAAGATATCGTCTTTTCATTCATATTGAATATTGAAGCCAAACCCTTGAATGTGTTCAATTCAGTACTAACTATGGTTTTACTACTGGCGCTTAACATGTGAACTCCCGCAGACGCCTTCGCAATTTACCCCCACCCCACTGGGGGAGGGGTATTTCTTCACCAATTTATATTGAAGTTTGGTAATGTTGTTTGTATACTACAGGACTGCTTGAAATCATTCATCTGGTATCCGTTAAATCAAAATTCGATACATTCGCAGACGACCCTCTTCTCCGCTCAAACTAAATTTATTATCAGGGTAGTTGGTGTCACAGGCTGATTGGTGCTCATATGTTTTTTACTTTACTATAGGCCTGCATTAATTTCCACTTCGCCCAGCCCGGTCAACTGTGGTAGCACTAACTTGACAGGTATATTCGCGGTAAATGTGAAAGAAATCACGATTTCCAAGAGTATGACCACATTCCATGCTACAAATTATTCTTGTTAGAATAGGCAAGTGCAACATAATCATTTGGGGCCAATTTAGCGTTATTACACCTCATACGTAAAGAATATGGAAAATATTTTTTCAATCTAACTTGAATCAAGTCGACAGGACTGAGATCGTAAAATAACATCGAAACAAAATATAATACCCGGAGCATATATACAGCATTACAGAATATGCAAATGATATGGAAGTTAGCTCATAAAACAGCACTTTTGATTCAGGCCATTCACAATAATCGTTACTTTGAAACATTATATCTACAACCTATACCATCTATCATTTTCTGACTTTTAAAAAAGAGAGAAGTATAGAATCATTTTAAAAAATATCACATTATAATATATACTGCCAATATTACCCGCAGCTGAGACGTAGTTTTTAGTTGACGTTACTTGTTCTTATTCAACTTAACTATATTGATTGTATAACACATATAGACTTACGTGCTGATGTTGTAGCGTTACTGTTGAGTTTTAGTTGATCTTTTCCATATTGTTTGTATTTTGGTCCCATTGGGCGGCTGCCGGGACCGATGAATAAGTAATAAGTTTTCTCAATTTCGTTAGTAGTTGACTTTATTTTCGTGTTAAATCCCCTTAACCAATGTTGATTTTGTAACAACATGACACATGGCCTACAATTATGTAGACCTATGTTGAGTTGGTTTTTTTTTATATTTTGGTTCCAGCTGGGAAGACGAAAAATGCATGCAGTAATAATTACACGAGTATGTGATGGCTTATACTGGGGTGGTGCCAGGATCCGCCAACGCCACGGACCAATTCCACGACACGCAGAGCCCTCCCCCATCCAATTTGTCAAGTCCCCTGTCGTCCGCTAAAAGTGACCCGCCGAGATTTTGGGCGTTACGTTTTGCGGTACTGCTCCAGCTTTTTTAACTGTTTTTAAAAAAATAGTATCCAGTCGGTGGGGATCGAGGAAATGTCTCAAGTTGCGGCTGGCCGATATCTTGTCATGGTGTCGGACAGATATGAAGGGGATTGCAGGCGCTAATTTGTTGAGACATCTGTGTCACACACGGCACAGCTTGAAGCTGAACGTGGGACCCTTGGGTAGCCATGTAGGTTGTATCAATGGTGTCGTCTTATGTCTTAGTTGTGGCGACACAACTCTGCACAGCGCTGTTCCACTCTGCATGGGCAACGAGGTAACGGGATGACGATGGGTGTACAAGCGTTGCAATAGTCTACCGGGAGCAATCACGTAGAGCACGAACGGCTTCGGAGATGTGCTGACAGATCGTAAAAGTCATAGTGGGTGTTAAAAACGCCAAGAGTGCGGGACGACATTCTTCGGTGGCAATCATTGGATGAACCAACTGAATCTCGATCATTTCTGAGTCATTTGGCTTCAAGATAGTTCTCGTTCATCCAACGAGCGAATTTCATTGATGGGTGTCTCCAGTTGATGTAATTTATCATCACGCAATCATCAGTGACTTTCGATGATTGAATGTTAGTATATCTGAATATATTCCAGTCGAGCACTTACCCCCTGGGGGACGCCGAACTCAGCAACAGCGACGCTTGACAACTCGCTACCTAAAGTACGAAGGCCGACCAACCAGTAAGATATGAGGTAAACCACTCGAAGCCCCTTGCTTCTCGTTCCCTAATCAAAATATAAACCACTCGAAGCCCCTTGCTTCTCGTTCCAACAAATTTAATTCACTAAGGAAACTGCGTAAACCCGAACGTGTGATCATCTGACGATGCTTCACACCATATTAAAACAAAATGCACGTTGATTGGTTTGTGCGAGCACAGCGCGGGTGCACTCAACAATGATGCCTAGAGCACTAGCCTTTAAGAGGCGACTTGATGTACAACACCAAGCGTCGTTGTAGGCGGGACAACAGAGTCGCATGGACCGACGGTATCAAAGCGGTGCTCATGTCAGCACCGCAATCACTGTTTGCGTATTTGGAGTAATATTCTTACCCGATGTCCATGTACCCCCATGGGTGCACTTTCCGTACTGTGCATCTGCTTATAGGCCAACCGGTGTGGGTCGTGGAGCGCGTTATCGTTTCATAATTATATTGCACAAGTTGGTCAGCAACACACCTTCCGTTGTTCTGTGTCCCCGCATTTATTCGCATTTGCCCAGAATGGGGTTTATCCAGTAATATACTCTTGCCGGCCTTGTATGGTGTCTATCACCCGTGCCTGGCATTGACCATAGATTGCAACAACCTACATAGCTAACTAGCAATGAGCGAAACTATTGTCGTGGGGATTCTTTCCGTCGGGACAGTTCCATCGGTCACGAAGAGCTCGGGGGCGAAATCCTCTGGATCTCGACCTGAAGAGGAGGAACCCCTGACAATTCGCAGTAACCTAATCTACACTGTGCAGGTGTTACTTATCTGAAAATGAAGGGTATGCGCGGGATTTCTCGTGACTACAGTCCGCAGGGGTTACACTTTCTTCCGTATCTGGCTATATCTGATGACAGGTGCATATGGCGTCATTCGACGAGCTCTACAATATTTTAATGGGGCGCCCCTTCATACGGTCATATGCGGTGGAAGCTTAAGGTTTTCGGAAAAAGAATTCATGCGCCCTTTAAAACTTGTTTCCGTCCACCGGAACACACCAGACGGTACCGGATTTTGATCAAGTTTGAGCAAGTTATCATGTGCTGAGGAGTACCCCAGCCGCAAGGCCGTACACGAACCTCCCTCCGATTTTATTAACTCGAATATTCCTCTCGAATAGATGACCTCGTTATGCTTTGCTAGCAAACCCGACTGAAATATAACAACCTAAACCTGTACGGAATTCGAAACCTCAAAGACCCCTCTTGCTAATCTCAACTCTCCTCCTATTTTTATCGAAGGTCCACGACCATTATCACGCAAGTAAGTACCCTAGCGGATATAATCTAAGCACGCAGTCGCAAATTCAAATTTCTGCACACATCGTTGAACGCATGGTTATTTCATCCCCAGTTGTAGTTATAGGCATACACAACTACATTTACAACAGCATTGAAAAACATTTTGTTTGTAAGATGGCTCTGAATTTTGTGTCGGCCAGTAAATTGCGATATAGGACATTCCTAGAATATGCCGTCTCAGTGGATTCATTAATGCGAACACAAAATACCGACTGAAAGGTTTCTTGTCTCCTACAACCCAACATTCTCCACTTAAAGTAGCCTAAATATTTTCACAACCAGAACTCATTTCGATTGATCTTACCATTCATGGCCTACTCGTGCCCTTCGTAACACAGTACAATAGGGATGGAACAGAACGCAACAATGCGTAGTGATCCTTTCCCCCCCCCGTATTGTTTGCAACAAAAATAGCCTACCCCCCTCTCCGGACCACGGCACCTGGTGCTGACATGTCATATATGCGAGAGCTGAGGGCTATTTGCCATCTATTAGCCAACTATACGGATGCCCAAATTTTTACCATTTATATTCCTATACTATACTACTATACTATCTATACTATACTATCATATGAGCACTTGAGGTCGAAATGAAAAATCCTTGTGCTGACATACTGTTTGGGATCAGTGTACGGGAGACTAGAGTTCAAACAAATTCATTGACTTGGTGTCCAGAACGTCCAGACGATGGTGATTTTTGGAGGAATCAACTAAAAAGTGTTATAATGAATAGAAATCGATCAGGTTAATACTACTTCCTTATTGTTGGGTTAGTCATAAGGAGTATGGCCAACACAATCGCAAATCTGCTAGGGGCTGATATGCCTAGTTGTCCAGAAATCAAGTGTTTTTTTTTATAGAAATTCCAACGTGGATCATCGCGTTAATTCAACTAAGCTTAAAGGGGAAATTTCGTCGGAAAACCCCTTTAATATGGTTGGGGCGCGGATTTGTTGTTCAAGTTGTAAATTTATACTGACTCACAATTAACAAGCGCTATTGGCACAGAGACATGCACTAATAGAAACAGTGTATTTACCCCCCTTGACCTAAATTGCGAGTTTCAGCTACGTTTGACCTCTCTGCGTACTATTTTTACCACATTATTTTACCCGAAAATAATAGTTCGCATGAGCTTCCCCACGCGAGTAATGGGAGAGTCCGATATTAATCAACGACATACCGCGGAGTTGCTACATTGACGTTGTGTATAGGCGTACAAACCGCATTGATAAATCGGACAATACCGCCCGTCATACGACCCGTAGCGTGCTTACTAAGCCGACATATCCCCTTTAACCATCTTCCTAAATCTACCATCAAAATATGACGAGTGTAAAAAAAATCACCTCAGTTATGATAATTATTCCACCTAATTAGCATATTTTCAGGCTGAAATTCTGATTAAGTTCCTGCCTTACAACTTGTTGCGTCATCGTATTTATTGTCTCTGAATCTGCCTAAACCCCACAGCCACACGAACAAATGGAGGAATCCGCTCAGACGAAAACATTAATTTACGATGTACCGCACCTTTGCTTTGTAATTGGCGATATGAAACCGTCATCGATATCACGTCCTAATTGGCAAGTTTGTTCGTAAGAAACATTGTCCCCTTCAATTCGCATAATTGGTTTATCTGACTATAACCTTTTTTTTACATGTGCATTTTACTATCGGGGGTGTATTTGAATTTCGGGATGAAGACGGCTATGATTTTTCGGACTGGCGATGGATATGCTGTTTTGGGACTGATACTAGTCGGACTAAACACGTTATTTAATTTTTCGGACTTACGACGGTCAGTGTTTTCTGTACTGAAGACTGGTCGGACTGGAAGCGTGTTGGACTGAAACGTTCTTTATTCCGAACTGACGACATGGTTCTACTTTCAGACTGAAACTTGTCAGAACGAAGGTGTGTCGGACTGGAATCGCCAATTCTATTTTCGAACTGATGACGTGTTTTCTACTTTCGGACGGAAAGACTTGTCGGACGGAAAACCTGATTTTCGTTATTTTCGGAATGACGGAGGTCTCGGACTGAAAAACTTTATCGCACTAGGAGGTGTCGGACTAAGATAATCAACAGTTTGCATGTGTTCCCCAAGCTGCTTATCATGCAAATCGATTTCTCTCTCTCAGCGGGTTAAGATACTTACTGTAAAATTGATATGGATTGTCCCTGAATCTAAGTCCAGCCCGTGTTCCATAGAAAAGGTTTATTACAAAGTGCTTGCTGCAGTTTTTAATTTACAAAAACGGGCCAGCTTTTTTTATTCACAAATTGGGCCATGAATTATTACCAAACGGGCTAAGCTTTTTTTATTACAAAACCGGCTAATTTATTACAAAACGTGCAGCTATTACAAAACGGGCATTTTATTAAAACCAAACGGGCCAGCTATTACAAAATGCGGCGTTTATTACAAACGGGTTAGTACACGTGGGTTCCACGGAGGTGGAGTGGTGTTGTTGTATACGCGTCGTCGAATTAATTAGACTATATAGACCAAGTTGTTTGAAATCGTAGCTTTGGTCAGTCGGTTACGGGGCGCTCCAGCCAGTTTACCATCGCTCGGCCGGGTGATTTTTCCAAGCACTCGTACAGCAGTTCCCCCAATATCTAGAAAAACAAGAACTAAAAGAATTCTGACCCAGATCCGTGATCCCAGCGTACCTGACTCGTCCTGACCTAGTTATTCTGAACAAAGTAAATAAGTGAAATTCAGAGTAAAGGTGTTTTCGTGCTCGTTCATAGAAGAGGATCCGGAGGTTTACCACACATTAGCATATAGCGTGATTCGCCTCGGGCCACGCGGAACCTTCGTCGGCTCCGGCTTGCGGCGAAGGGAGTTCCAATGCAAATTACGTCGCATCTGAGAGACCACTTCTTGAAACGTTCCCCCCCGAATCACTTCGTTCTGAGCGCTGTGGGCGCCCGTTAGGATTACCGAGTCGGGCAGAATCAACCCGATAAGTAAGAAAGCTTTCCGGCCCCCTCGCCATTGAGGGAGGCTCGACCAAAGCCTTGTAAGTATGCTTCAAAAAACCGATAGTGGCTGGTTATGTTTCCCCAGTCTGTGAAATGAACTATGCAACATCGTTTTCACTGATCGTGAAAACTCCACACCACCCCTTTTGTTGGCTGACCCTTTACACTGGCCGACGGCCCTTTATTTTCTAGAAGTGCTCTTTTGGGCATGAGATTGACATCGTTGTTGGGATAGTGTCCTCGGCGTCCTCGCCCATAGAGCGCACGATTATGTAGGGAATGCGCTGGAGTCTGTGGCCATCGTTGGAAGAGGGGGGGGGGGGGGGGGGCTGTCCAGGTAAGGGAGACAGGGGTCGTAAGGGCAGAGCTTATTGAAAGAAGGCATTTAGGAAAAGGTTTCTTCTACGAAAGCCTAATTTTGGAGGACTGCTTGAAAAAACAAGGAAAATAAACGATTTGGCGTTCTTTGAATTTGTAAAAAACAAGGCAAATCGGAGCAGCTACAAGACGGAGTATACTAATAAAAATTGATCCAGCTTCATGCGGTCAAGAGCTCCCGGAAAGGGGTCCTTACGGCAACCGGGGTGAGGGGGGCGTGGGTACGTTGTCTGGGGATGGTAAACCAAAAGTTATCTTGATGAGCATGATCCGTGTTAACGGTGGTGGTATTCAGTTCCATAGTATTCTGTGTGCACCTCGTCATTCCTGTCACCCTTGGACCTCACAGATTAAACAATATCCATGGCATACCAGTTTACGCTCTGTATGAACCCCCCCCAAGCCCAAAAATCCGGCCCGGCCTCTAACGATACCATCTACTTACACTAATGAAAAGCAACTGGTAATAAGAATTTTTGTGTATATTGTGTCGTGGTATATTGTGAAAAAGGTTTGAGCCTCGCAAAAAAGAAATAAATGTATGATTATTATATTATTATTATTATTATTATTACCAGGGTCTTGAATCTGGTGTTGAGCGTATTCCCAGCACTACCCTTCATGGGTGGTGTGGTGGATATCGCAGTTTTGCAATGCCTGATACTTTGAAAACGCGAGTTGGCAACTTCTTCGCACGACGATCGACTCGTCCGATCAGTCGCTGTGCTTACGATTATTCGTGCGAGCGCATGATCTTCCGCAACTAGTCGCGCAAGCGATAAACTACAACTGATTGCGGTGTACCACCAATCGACGACGCGACCATCGACCATGCGCTATAGAGGTCGTAGAAATGAGCGACCGATAGGACGTAACCCAACCTGGTGAAGACTAATCGCACGAATAACAATCGTACGATCAGCTGTGATTTGGGAATCATCATGTTTTATGCATTCCAAAAGGGGAAAAAGGCGTTAGCGTTTGACCTTCCTTTTCATGAGTTTGACAGTTCTCCTGGCAGTTTTTGTTTCTGGTCTTATATTCCAGAAATACATTAAAAAGAAATCAAGCCCATTTGCTGAAAACAATTAGAAAGAATTTCCCAGAACTTAACAATGAAACAATCGGTTAGGCGGGAAATCATGAGAGCGGCATAGCAAGAGTACAAGGCGAGAGATAGTGGCCCCCCAGTTTTTTTAGATCGATAATTCAGGCAGGAAACTTCCCAACTTTTGGACATAATATTTAAAATCGGTAGAGATATCCTAACAATATTTGAAATTGGAAAAGAAGATGTAATGGCCGAAACTTGAGCATTGCAACCATTGAAGTGTCAATTTTTTTTCGCGCTTTGCGCGCAGTGTGTATTGATGTCCGCTCCACACTCACGAGCTGCAGTAAAAATCGGGCATTGTTTGGGATCCGGGCAAAAATTGTCGGCGTTCCAAATTTAAAAGGTTCCGAAATACCTGGTGAGCGGGGTCGATTATTACTGAACGCCGAATTGTACTGAAAAGAGTGCACCAGATTGCATCTGAGGACATTTAATATTAACCCGCCTTTATTAGACTTAGAACCCTACCCCATATCAGGCACCCTTGCCAGATCCTCGGCAGCAAAACATCATCTCTACCCCCCCCCCCCCCCCCCCAATTATCAATTTCAACCCTTCGCTACGCCCCTGCCGAGAAGTTATGTCATGTAGTTCGTTTGTTTCATTTTGTTGAATAAGTCAACATTTAGCATAGAAGTTCTGTTGTTTTTCTCTTACCAAAGTAACCACCCACCCCTACCAAAGTACCAACCCACTACAGCAATCCTCTCCCATAGATTAAATGTTTTTCGAACTGAAAATCATGTGTGGATTTCAACAGAAAACACAGATTGTTTGTAGGGTTGAGCAAGTAAGACGTAATTCTTATTGAATGATAGGATGTTTTTCGATCTTGCGTAATAAACATGTACAAACATTCAAAAGGACTGTAACGCCGTAATGAAGTCGAATGAACCTTCGGGTTTTGACTGACGCATTTAGATTCTCCAGCTAATACATTAGTCTGTTAATATTTCATCCTGCAGTTGTCCTTTAATATATTTCGGAGTCGGGCAATCTTAGTTTTAAAGATTTACGTCAGAAGAAGCGGGAACGTAGCCAAAAAAAAAAAACCAACAACAACCCTATAACCTGGGTCATCTAGAATGGACTAACTGGAAAATCTTGACGGTCCCCCCAAAATTTAAGTGGGTGTCGTCCCCCCTAAAATTTTGACTGAATGAAATTTGAAAATTAACACAACAACGACATTTAAACTATCATTAACGATCTGCGGAACACGATGGAATATAGACAATATATTATAGCAGGCCTAAATAAATGTGGAACTAGTATCCTTTTTTTAAAGTTCAACAAATGTTGCGTACCAAACCGAACCCTTTGCCTGCCGCCTGGTCCTTCGATATTCGCCACGTTGTAGCGAATCTGTAATCTTGCCCATGTTCACCACCAGTCAGTTCTAGATACTCTTGAGCTGAGCGCTAACTTCGTCAACAAGAAGGAAACACGAGTTAGCATTTTTGGCAAATACAAGTGATGACCGACTGACTGTAATGCAGTCGCTTGACTAGGCCTACTAGATTATTCAAGATGGACATAATCACCGCTATATGTCCAGGCCACAATACTCATCAGCAAACCAACAACCGTGAGACCTTTAAAAAATTTCGTCGTTAATTAAAAATAGAAGAGTGATGCTTGCATTTTTTGTTCAGCTTTATGATGAACATTGAAGAATACCCCAAATGACATGTCTGTGAATTTGACTTTATCATTCACTATCTTGCAGTAATGGCTTTTATAGTTGTTACGTACGCTTCAAATAAAAAACACACTAAAACATCATGATTTATGTATCAACTGTATACTGTAAAATTGCTATACATTTTGCTTACAGATATGTTGCGATACAACAATAACATATTTTGAAACCTTGATTCCTTCGTTTGTTACAACACATCATCACCAAGTGAAAAACGGTGTTACGTACGTTTCAAAGATACCAATTTGTCCCACTTTTGGTGTCTTTGAAACGTACGTAATAATTTTTCACTTAGTTGGTCAACTATTGTAAAATGCGATTAAACAAAGTGTTGAAACATGTTAATCTTTCCACGGGAGTCGACCTAAACCCCTAACAGACTGCAAGTCCAATACGCTAACCACGTGACCACAGTGGGATGGCCAACTGGGGGCGGAAAAGGGGCTACCTGGTGAGCATCATAATTACTCAGTCTCGATCATGGCACTGGAAATTCACCGTAATGAGGAAGAAAGTCGATTTTCTTAGATGGCGGGGGGGGGGGGGAAGGGGTGCGAAGATGTGACATCCCTTTTCCCCGGGCTCTCCCTCAGCGGGAATTTGCTGTCTCCAAACCCATCTGATAGGCATTATCATTCTTCATACATACATTTTATTAATAACTACGATTCTGGAGACATGGCCCTCAAGTTTTATGACTGGGTACAAATAGCTCGGGAAGTGCCGTTTCCGGCCATCTGGGAGGTTTGTAAAAAAAAAAAAAAAATTCACTCCGCGCCAACCAATGGTGGCGCTCCGCTCAGATAGTAACAACAAAGTTGGTCTGCGTCCCCCCTAATTTTTATGCTTTTCCGCCGCATCTGAGAGATAATCTAGCAGTGGGATTTTTTTTACTTCTTCACCCCCCACCCTCAATCATATGACCCTAGCTACGTCCCTGTATATGCTCACAAGTCTAGCAAGTCTAACTTGAATGAACTTCAGGTTCTACAGAACGTGCAATTCGTAGTATTATTGGCAAATTATCGTAGGCGTGCGTCACCTATTTTTGCCAAAGTGAATATTTTGAAGTTGAATGGCATTGTTACGCTCAATGTTTCCATATCGTTTCGAGAACGGGCTTATTGACCTTCGAAGTATTTTTTTGTTTCATGTCAGTACGACGCAGCTGAAATTTCCAAACTGGACCCAAGGACTTTCTACTGGACTTTTTCAATCTTGACTTCCGTTTGCCTCGGAATGGTAGCATAGTTTCATATCTGTATGGCAGAAATTGCCTTTCCATACCACTGCTTCCAAGATAAACACGGCTGAAGTGCACAGACGTCAGACTCATAAGGCACCCAGGAAGAGAATGACTATATACTAGCTTTAATGGAATACCAAATATTACTGTTTGTAACATTAAGTATTATGCACTAATGATTTAAATGTATTGAAATGGAACATAAATTGTTTTGAAATACATAATTTCGAAGTAAACCTCTTCTAAACGACTTGCATGTGTCATTGACAAATTTAATGACTATAATTACAAATAACTTGATGAAAATATTACATACGCTGTCCCGGTTTGCACAAAATACCTTAAAGCATGGTAATATGCATATGAGATTGGTAATAGGACTAACTGGGAACCGTCCCAACTGGACTCTCTGACCAGTTCAACTGGACTCCTCTGGAACAGTTCAACTGGAAACTTTTACTGGACCGTTTCCACAACTGACTTCTCTGGACCATTTCAACTGGACTCCTCTGGACCATTCACCTGGACTTTACTGACCAGTTCAACTGAACTTCTCTGGACCATGCAGTTTAACTGACTTCTCTTCTCTCTGGACTCGTTGCAACTGGACTTCTTCTCCTTGACCAGTTCAACTGGACTTACTGGACCATTTGAACTGGAGTCTCGTCTCTGGGCCCGTGTAATCGTAGGAACTTCCTGGTCCGTTCAACTGAACTATATCTGGAAGAGTTGCCTACTCTGGCTTCTGCCCAGTTTCAATCTCTGGACGTTACAGACCGGTTTTTAAAAATGACGGGACCAATTAACATAACTCCCTAGACCCCTCATTTTCACATCACTGAACCAGTTCAACAGGACTAATTTAATGGACCGGTTTGACAGTTTTAACGGAACAGAATACCCAGTTAGACAGTTCCACTAGCGAATTAGGTGAGGGTAACACCGTAACAGAAGCATGCCCCCACCGCCTCCTCACCTTCCTCCTGGTCCCCACATTATTTATCCAAGATGGGACCATCCGGACTACTGGACTAACTAGGTTAGTTCATATGACTACTGACAGTCAGTCAACAACAGGACTACTGACTAGATCAACACGGCTTACGGACCAGTTCAATGGGACTTTATTAGATCACCCGTTCAGCCATACAATTCAGGGCCGTGTTTAACTGACGTAACCTATACATTACCCTTGATCATGTAGCCTAACTGAACACTGATCAGCTATTTACTTGTCCACATATCAGCCTGTGAGTTCAGCCGAACTGTGGAATTATAGTTATAGTATAGCCTCTCTCAGCAGTGCAAATTATGGGGAAGGTCCTATTTTTTTTTTTTTTTTGTTTTTTTTGGGGGGGGGGGGACTAGCCAGGCTAAGAAGTCGATTAGCGACTCCTATCGAGTCCAGTTTGTAAAGTGCATTTCCAGCTGCCGGGATAGACCAGGTGAAACCAAATTGCGTCCACTTGGGTCCAGTTGGAATCTGTTAGATCCATGAGTCCTCTATTATGTCCATATGAAGTCCACTTCATTCCTGATAGCTTTTTAATACTCAGCACTGTTTTTTTGAAGACTAGTCCATTTAAACCAACTGGGCCCAGTTGGAATCCAGTTGGGGCCACTTGGGATCCATTTAAGTCCAGTACGAAAGTTCAACTAGACCTCAACTGGAATTTTTCGCGGGTAACACACAACTGTAATACTAGACCACTTTAGCACTTCACGATATAAACGTAGCCTCGCGGTATAAAATCAAATAATATCAGGTACAAATTACCAAATGAAAATTAAAGTTCTATAATTCTGTATATCATGCAGAAAGAGGGTTACTAATTATTTGAAAAGCTACTTCTAAAACAGATGTAACGTGTATTCTTTTCATTCAAATATGTTTTGTAAGGTACTTAGGGGGATCCTATCCCTAGGAGATATTTTTTTTGCGGGGGGGGGGGGTTGTAACATAGCCGGGCGAGGTGTAACGCATCTTTTATTTTACTCTAAGTGATGTTACTGTTGGTGTTAGTTTTCCTGTTAGTGTAAACTATTAAGTGTAGTGTTTAGATGATTCTGTAAAAGGGATTAAAACTGTATGATGAGGTCGAATGGCCCTAAATCTCTAGCTTATCATGAATAAGAAACATTAAATTGCTTATAATAGTAAGAAATTCCCCTAGAACCGATCTGCTGGGATGCGGCCCATAGCTCATTGACCCACATATAATTTTGTGCTATACTCATACTACTCAGTGCTCGTCTTAATTTAGCATATATATGGGTGAGGTTTTTCCTCGAGGAATTTTATCTACTTTTTCCGTCGACCAATTGGCATGCAGCTATCAGCACTTTTCGTGTTTTTACGAGAATCCGCAATTTATGGTGGTGTGCCGCATCCGCATCCGCATCCATGGAATGCTAGCCTTATTGGTTAAAAGATATATGGGAGCGACGCCTAGACAAACGAGTGCGGCCTGCAGCCATTATGTGAATATGTGGTGGATTAATGAGATCTGCGGTGCGACAACCTATAGAAACAGTTAACAGCCTATTCCCCCAACCATGTGTATGTTTGTGGTCAATTATGTGAATAGTAGTAGCCTAAAGTAGAATTCGGTGCCGACACCTAGACAAACGGGCAGTGTAAGCCTGTGTCCCACAACTATGTGTGCATTGATGTGCTGAGTGGATATACGGGTTGCGACACCTTAACAAATGGTGCGGCCTGTTCCCAGCTATGTGTACGAGTATTATATTATTACACACCATAACTTATTAAGCGCAAAATCCAGAGTTCAATGCGCTTACAAAAACAACAAAGAAGGTCCATGTTTGAACAGGATGCCTCTCTGTATCAAAACAGTCTTCATATAGATTTTAAAACATGCAAAATGGAGCATCTTGTACTCTGTTTGGGAGAGAGTTCCCGTTTGTGGCGCAGCACAACTGAAGGCGCTGTTCCCCGCTCGTTGTCGATGGGCGCCGAGTTACCAAAACTTGGCGGATGACGATCTGAGAGTGCGGTCGGGGGACGTAATATCGACCAGGTTTTCGTAGGTCAGATTGTGCCCAAGCCATTGAAGCCCTTGAAAAATATACGCACAATACGAAAAGTTATACGGAGTTTTTGTACGAATCCCAGTGCAGGTCAGCAAGGGTCTGTGGATATTTGGTCCTCTCGGACGCAACTCTGAAGCATAATGCGTGCTGCGTTGGTTCTGTACTTGTGTGTTTGGTGGTGTAGTTGAGGTTCGTGTGTAATGAACCCATTCCGACTTCCGGTTGCCCAGGCTTCCTTTCCAAATGTACGATGACGCAAACGACAGTCCTTATGTTTCACGGCTATTTAAAGCTGGCAATTTGGTCGGGGGCCAACTGAGCCATGCCCTCACACTAATGCCAAAAATGGCATGTCCTCGTCAATGCGAAGGTCTACTGGTTTCCTTGTCGCCCTGGAAGTCCTCGTGGCTGTGCTGGAGATAACGTGGCCCCTCTCAAGGAGCTACGAGGCTGTTTGTACAGGTCCTACCATGCCATGGAAGTGTATAAGACGTGTGACACTCCTGCAGCAAATGCGGTCTGATGAAATATCTTCCACTTCATATCTACAGGCTGAGAGTGGATAGAGATGCACTCCCGATGCCGCAGGGCAACGGAAGACAACACGCGTGCGTACCATTCAACAGACCGCCCGGGGAGAATTTTAATCGTCGCTCTACGTGTCCACCCTATCTCGATGCTCACTCCACTGGGATTCCCACTCCCTAATGCTAAGGCGTACAAACACTGAGCCTTCTCATACCATCATACCTTATAGCGATTCGGATTTCATCTGTGCTGGGACAACCATCTGAACGCTTCGATAGAATCCTTCAGGTGGGGTAAAGAGTGCCATGGTGCTGAGATAATGCGGTTGGAAAATCGTATTGGACACTACAACCCCTCAACGAACCTATTGAATCGTGTCTTGGAGCGCTGCCTGTTATCCAGTGGTTACATTCTGCTGCATATTTTTGCAACCCCTAGTAACAGCAACCAACTATGAGTGATCGTTCGGTGCACTGAAGTTCATGAAGACATTCCTGCGCTCCAGGATGTCTGCAAAACCGGCTGAATGGGCTATCACACTTGCACATCTTATAAGGACCTGGAACTGAATCATCATGATCACTTGATCGAATAATCTTGGTGGAACATCGTAGCCAGTGTTCATTCAGTCATCTCCGACTTGTAGGTTTTCAACTGGAACGTCCAGTTTCAATGGAACTAGATTAAGTTGGTTAACACATAGAACTGGAAAGTTATGACTGACACCAAAAAACTCTACATTTTGACCCAGAATTTAGGGACAGAAATCCAGGGTTTAAACAGTGTGCTCTATAGCTGTGAGCGTTTTTTTTGTTTTAAGAACGAATACATGGAAGCCCTGAATTTATGACACTCAGAACTTACCCTATGCTGGCCCCAAATCGCATGTGTGAGAAATTCGAAAGAATTCCCGAGGCGAGGGTCCCCTCCCTTGGACGATCGATAACCAGGCCTTTCCCAGTCTCAAATCCTGCCTACGCCACCGGCCCTAGTTATTACGAAATGCAGCGGTCATGACCCTTTACGTAAGCGAGTACCGGTATACTATTATTATTATATTATTATTATTATTAGTATTATTATGATAGAATTATTATTCTTATTATATCATTATTATATCTTATATTGTTAGTTTTGAGGCGGAAAATACTGTGATGAAACGTCACAGTAAATAACATTCTGATATTCTTCTGATTTTTTTCATTCATTTCGTAGGCTGAAAGTCCCTATAGATCTAATTGTTTCTGTGTAAACTATTTTTTTTTTTTTTTTTTTTTTTTTTTTTTTTTTTTGTTTTCAGTCTTTTCATTGTTTCCCCAATGCAAAACACGTTTACGTACTTCATTAGGCATTAATCACTGAGAACGCGGTTATGTTTATTCTATGATTACATAAGGCGGGAGCGTTTGGCTACACCGCCGTCGTAGGGCAATATTTCATGTGAGCTTTTCTCGCTCAATAATGCATTGTCCACGCCCCCATTTACTGAAACTTGGCCTACATGTTCGACAGAAGAAATCAGGGACATAGTGTGCGTGGCCACACTTTCTGGCGAGGATTATTCAGACGTCCGAGTGAACCTATTTTCAGTCATGGCGCAAACAACTCTTTGAGCATCGTCCAGGGGTGGCGAATTATGATAAATATTGGGAGGGGGGCATACGAGGGTCGCCCCCAGCTAAGGAGCGCCATCTAAGTTGGCCGGTAGCATAGGGAACAGTACCCTAAAAAATCGGCAATTAAATTTTCGAAAGAAGAAGCTTTCTTGAAGGAACCGACCGATGTTTATTCCTGACAATCGTATGGCAGTTAGCAAAATCCCTAAAATTGACAATTCATTTCCGAAATGTATATTTCAAAAACTTCTCGAAGGCACGGATCGATCGTTTATTTCTTTGCAATTCGGGCCACCATAGGTTTAAGAGAAGCGTACAAAGAAAGGTTTTTGTTTTATAGACCCCCAGATTGTAGGAAATGGCATTTCCCGGCCGTCTGTAGGAAGCCAACATCCCTAAAATAGCGAAAATTCATAAGTTCATTTTCAAGAATCGTTCTCGAAGAATCTAATCGATGTTATCTTACATTAGGGCACCATGACACGTTAGCGTAGGCTCTGCAGAAAAAAAAATCGTCTCAAGACCTCCAGAATGCAGGGAAAACAAACAACATTACTGAATTTTCTGATTTTTTTTTGTGAACTGACGATATTTATTCCTTACGTATTCTTCTCGGCCCGTCATTTCCTACCACACACCCCAGGTGTCCGCTGTCAAAGAGGACCATCCCATTGGGTCAGAGGTTGCCGGCATCTGAAAACTTGCTTGAACACACTGTGGGCATTCACGGGCATTTTTTGATATAAACAGAAAACGACAACTTGCATAGTGAGGCCTTGCCTGTTCCCGACAGGTTCCCTTACGAGGTTGGGGTCATCACCATGATGATTCAGCTAGATCAAACCCTGCAAAGGAGGGGTGCCAACTCAAACCACAACTTGATACAAAACGAACCAATCACCTGCAATATTAACTGCCAAGAGATGCCTTGTTGCTTTTGACAAGGTCAAAAAGTCATCTGCGGGCAATTGAAGTAAAATACTGAAAAAAAACTATGGGATACAAGAAGTGTATCTGACGAGAGAAGGTAAAGTTACGTTTCATAACCAGTGAGGTCCCACTGTTTCCATTCATGTGGGGAAGTACCAGCGACTGGAACACTGAGTCGGCAGACTGAGGCAAGGCCCTAACTGATGAGGATCACTTTAGCGAAACTTTTTAACTCATAAGTAACTGGTGTGTCAAAGCAGATAGATTGAATGAAGCAGCAGTTCTTTGAATCGGATGACCAGCATATCAGAATCATCAACCAGTGTAATGGGGGTATATGTGTGGGGAAAGCGAAGCGCATACAGGCCTATATATGTCATCGCATCCTCCACTACCCTGGACAGGTGATCATGTAGGTACATTCCGTGCCCAATGCATGGTGGCTCACATGTTGGTCATTGTACCATATGTCGTAATCACTAGGGACTGAGGGGTAAAGTATTGCCAGTCAATTGTGTAATTTCGCCTACAGAGAAGTCTGTGGTCTTTGAAAGTGACTGTGGGTGTATCAATTTTCATTATTTTTTCAGGCACAAAAGTGACTGAGGGGTGCATCATTTTGTTGACCCTCCTAAATGCATTGACTCACCTTGTCTGGGGTACGAGGGGAGGGTCATGCATTGGCAAGTCAGAACTGTCTGCAAAATAAACTTGTACAATAGCCATTCACTGTCACAAAGTGGCTTGTTGCCATTTTTAGGGTCAAAACTTTTCACAAGGCTTTCAAATCACTATATTCCCTCTACAGTGGGGGGATATGGCCCACCCCATGACAGCCCACCTCCCATGAACAAATATATACGGCTGCTGATAGTAATACAAATAGATAATAGAACAGACAGGATCTCTGGCCCAATTTTCTAGTTTTATAAAGATATATATATATATATATATATATATATATATAATATATATATTATATATATATATATATATATATATATATATATATATATAATATATATAATATATATACATATATATATATATATTATATATATATATATAATATATATATATATATATATTATAATATATATATATATATATATATTATATATATATAATATATATATATATATATATAATATATATATATATATATAATTATATATATATATATAATATATATATATATTATATATATATATATATATATAATATATATATATATTATATATATATTATATATATATAATATATATATATATTATATAGATATATATATATATATTATATATATTATATACGAGCCCATGTAACTTTAAATGTAAACAAGCAGAATAAATCAGTAGACTGAGGGCACACAGAAAATAATTGGAATACAGACTCTCGGTCCTCTGAGCACTGCATGGCTGACAGGCAGTCAAAAGTTATTGTGTTGTTTACCGGGTCACAGTTGTACACACACAACTTGAGAGATAAAATCCTTTGGGGAATGGGCCAGACCAATGTTGACCAGCCCAACTAAGGGCTCCTTATAGTATACACACCACAATGCAGGCAGTGTTGAAGAGGATTGGGGCCCAGCATAGGTGTTCACTTGAATTCAGGAGGACATTTCCTGGTGTGCATTTCTGCTGTATACTCGCCCAAATGTTGTAGACTTTTGGAAGATCATATCACGTTTTCATTAAGGTCAAGCCAAAAAACTTGGCATTAACCTACCCCCTGGGGTAAATAAAATAGGCCTATGGAAAAATTGTCAGTTGCCCCCCCCCCCGCTCCCCACCCTCGCCAGTGATATCCTTGTTTACTAATCCCATTTTTGTACCTTCCTTGAGAAATGCACTGGGATTATGTAAAATACACACTAAAATTGAGGAGAGTATACACAAGAAAGACTTTCTGTCTGCCTTGCAATTAGAATTTGTCAATATTGCAGTGATGCAGGCTTCAAATAGGGCAGACCTTTTCGCTTTTCATAATCTGCCCATGAAACCTGGGTGGGGGGGGGGGAAGAAAGGCCAAAATTACACCCCCCACCCGTAGCAACACCACTACTGATCGGAAGGGTACATATAGGCTGGTCACTGGTGCTAGTCCCGATGTAAAACAACATATCAGGAATGATAATAAAATGACAATTCTAGAATGTGTACTGTCTCCACTGGGGGGAGGGGGATACTGGGGGGATATTTGTATGGGGGAGGGGGGGGTGGAGTGGGGGCAACCCAAATTTTTATGATGATGGCAACACAACACTTTGGTGTCATAAGTATAACACGTACATAGAGGAAGTATATGCAAGAGAGGCGCCTGCTGCCTTGCAATTAGGAATTTGTCAATTAAAAGCAGTGATGCAGGCGTCAACTAGGGCTACATTTTTCAATTTTTCATAAGCTGCCTATGAACCTGGAGGGGGGGGGGGTATGCAGACCAAAATTGCCAACCCCACCCGTAGCATCACCACTAGCTGATCAGGAGGTACATATTAGGCTGGTCACCTGGGTGCTAGTCCCAATCCTCAAACATATCAGAATAATAATAAAATGAAAATTTCAAGAAATTTGTACTGTCTTAACTGGGGGAAAATTTGGTGCTAGTCCAATACTCAAACATATCAGGAATAACAAAAATGACAATTCAAGAATTTGTAATTTCTTCACTGGGGGGAAATCTTTGTTTTGGTTGGCTATATGCTTGTTCAACTCGGTACAACGATCGGTGCAGAGATATGGATTGTCCGTGGCAATGATGAACCTGGAATGACGCTGACCTGATACCAAAACCAATAGAGGTTACTCTTCATCATGTATGTAAACAATCCACACACTTAATTTGAACTATTGATATTTGCATTCATTAGCTATCATGCTGACGAGCAGATGTCCAAATGCCAAATTTATCCACATTTCAGTGTTGTTTGTTAAGCTGTCTTGACCTTCCACATTCATTGGAATAGCTTTGTGATAAGGTATCGTAGGTTTGTAGTGTTCTTAACAGACGCATCTTGGCCAACACAAAAACATGCAACAATCAACCAGGTCAAAAGGTCAAATGAGGTCAACGGTCAAATGAAGTCAAAGTCGTTCACCAGATGTATTTCCCCAGACGTGACGACACTGTCCATTACGGCAGGCCTCCAAAATGTTTCGTTGCCGAGACACATGGGACCGATTTCCGGTGGGCCGTTAATACCTTGACCCGACACCAAAAACAATGGGTTCATCTTCACCATACATGCTAACCACACACCCAATTTGAACTTGATAGTTACTCGCGTTCGTTAGATATCGTGCTGGACAAGCTTTCTGAACTTTGCCCTTTTGTGACCTCCAATGAACATAAACGGGCACCGAAAACAATGAGGTCATCTCCCAATGGCAACCCACATACCTATTTGAACTTCATACCAATTGGCTATGTTAGGATAGTGCTGTTTTTCACAAGGGGGTGTCAGCACACACAAAACACACACACACACACACACACACACACACATACGCACGGGCATAACGGCATTAGATTCGTTGCCTTCGGCAAGGAATCAAACGGGGAAAAGGAACTGAGCTAGTCAGCAGAAAATTTGGACATTCTTACGATTCCGTTAAAGACTTTTGTCACTTTTCAAGTCTCAGAATTGTTTCGCCGCGCCTGTATATTTCCAAACATCAATCACGTGAACCCCCCATACTGATGTGCACGGACCCCCTGCCTGAGGTAGTTGCGCATAGTTTCATCTTTTTCATAGAAAAAAAAACAAAAAAAAACAGCAGGTTCAGGCTGGTTAAAAGCCGCATGTTATAACATAATGGGGGGGAATCGAAGTGGATAAACTCTAGCTAATTGGTAGGCTATGTGCAGATTGGGAAAATAGCAGATGGGATTCCAACCATTGGTGGGGGCAAAATGGATCATCGATCCCCCCCGAAACCTAATTCTCCTTGTTGCCTTCCCGTATGTTCACCGCCACTTGTAGAAGACACGTATGAAGAAAAGGACAATTTGCTGGAATTCTGACGAGGGCTATGGTTCATGCGGCCTACGTATTATACGTGTAACGGCCAAGACAGAATAGAGGCGCGAAGAGCGATTATTCCCCCTTTTTTCATGCAATTTGGCCGATCTAACATAAAATTTAAGCAATCTGAGTAGAAATATGTGTTAGGGCCTTTGTGTTATGGCCGTACTGTACTCATGATTGTAGGATTTTTCTCACAGTCCGCAAAAACTATGAAAATGAAAATGAATGAACAAGTTATATTATGTTCCCCGTCAAGAGAGATTGGAGACAGGTCCCCGTCCGCCCGCGGATAGCGGTGCCATGCTCTGGTCCGATTGGTTCGAGAAAATGCGCCGCGGCCTATGTTCGTCGATAAATCTCTCGGATGGGTTCGGAAGTGGGCCTTCGGCAGCCACCGCTTCAACTGCCTGGTTTCGTAGATTCTCGTTTGAAGTGAGTGGGGTCTTATTTTGAAGGTAGGGGGTCTTAGTTTGAAGAAGGGTGTCTAGTTTGAGGTCTGGTCTTGGGTCTCAGTTTTAAGACAACCGGGATGTTATTGAGGGAATTACGAAACTAGGTGAAATACGAAGATAGGGTGTTTCAAAACTGAGACCTAGAAAACTGAAGTGGCCTGGAAGCACCGCTTCAACTGACTTTCGTAGATTCTACTTTTGGAGTTAGTGGGTCTAGTTTTGAAGCTAGGTCTTAGTTTTGAAGTAGTGGGGTCATAGTTTTGAAGTAGGGTCTTAGTTTTGAAGTAGTGTGGTCTAGTTTTGAAATAGGGTATTAGTTTGATGGTAGTGGGGTCTTAGTTCGAAGTAGGGTCGTAGTTTGAAGTTATTGGGGGTCTAGTATTGAAGTAGGGTCTAAGTTTTGAAGTACGGGTGTAGTTTTGAAGTCAGTGGGGTCTTAGTTCGAGGTCCGAGGTCTTAGTTTGAAGACAACCTTACCGTGCCGCAAAAACAGCATTTACTGTGTGAGTGACACGGGTCAGCTTGAATCATGCGTTCCCTTTGGATGTCATCGGTTCCTCCTTCAGTTTGGTGAACGAGACAACAGACAAACAAACAACCACTTGACTGCAATAGGGGGAGAATGACATACCTCAGTGGTTGGCTCATCAGTTGATAAATGGTGCCAGAAGGTGGGGAAGCGGGGCTAGTGCTAAATCATGGAAACATTCTTTAACATGATTTATTTGCTTCGGAAATTAGAAAGGCTGCCCTTACCCTCACTAGGTTAACACTATCCGCCTAGGAGACATGCAAGGACGAGATTGACAAGCCATAAAACTTTTGGACGCCAAGCCGCGCAGCGGGTGTGCGGTGGTTCGCCAGGATAATCATGATTTGATGCCGTCAAACTGATTCAATTTTTGTCTATAACCAAACATAGAATCGCGTTGGAAATTGTCTAAGTCCACTAATTCAGGAAGTCGAAGGATTACCATGTTCCATACCGAGTTCTCGACTTTTAAATCGAATAGCCGAAAGTGCATAAATCTTTAAGTGTCCCGCGCGCAATTGGATTTTTTCTTCCAGCGTTGTAAATATGCGATTGTAAGCTTCGAATCATTTTGTTCACTCGAATAATTAGAAGCCTTGGGGGCAGTCCCCCCCCCCCTCCCCAATTTTCTGAGTGAAGAATGCGGGCGAAAATTTGTGGAAAATGAGGGAAGGAACAACGCCAAAGTGATAAAAGGCAGGAATTTCTGCAACTTATTCGGTCAAATGGTCCGGAAAACATGACCAAATTTTTCGCACCGCTTGCGCGCACTGGCTGAGGAGCGAAAGATAGTAGATATAGAAAAAAAACTTTACTTTGGAGAGACAGCATTCTGTAGTAATTGATGCAATTCCCGGAAATAAAATAAAGAGCATCAGCTGTTATTGATATTGTTTTCTTTCTTCTTTGTATTTTTTTTTTATTCCACCGATATATTGTCAGCCTTGTTGTTTCATTTTACTGTAATCGTTGAAGAGAAGAGTTATTTCAAGTTCACGACTTTGAACTGTCTGATTTTCTATAGTCGCCCCCTCCCAACACGGATATTGGAAGTAGAACCATGCAGACAGAACGCATAGAACGAAATATATTATTGCCATAAGCACAGTGGTTTTGGTGCAAAGTTCACCATTATACCAGGTAGTGTGTTCCATGACTCTTCCCCATGAAAAATGAATGACCTTTGCTACATTCCGCCCTAACAGGAACTGTGAAAATGTAAACTGCTAGACCTTGTTTACGTAGGAGCACGGAGAATGGTGTTTAGTGAGATGATCCCGGTGCAGATTCCCTTATGCAACTGATAGCCACCCTTCGGGTGGGAGCATAACAAGCATAAAGTAAGCCAACGAGCGTTCTGGTCCACATATATCCAACAACGATTATCTTGGAGAAGCTACATATGGGGGTGGGATTCCAGCTGCAAATTTTAATGACTCTGAATACCCCATTCCCAACAAGTGTCAATCACAACATATAAGGACATATTCGAAGCAACGATATTTCTTCCAAATTACAAACATTTTCGTCCCCATTTGTTTTTCCTTCGTACTTCGTTCCAGTACACCACATTTGCAAGTGTCACTTGCAATGAAACATTGACAAAAGCAGTGACCATTTTGTGTTTCTTCATCATATCAATTTCTATGTGTTCTCCTATGGCCGGCTCTTCTTACATCCACATACGTGGTCAGCTTATCAGATATGATGATGGACAAATGTAATATATATTAGAATGAACGCGCGAATAACTATCAAGATGCTCAATGCACAGGACAAAAAAAAGAACTCTCTTGTTAGTTTGTCTGCTTGTCACAACTTTATTCCTCATTCAGTGATAGAGGCCGTGTGAAATGGCAGAACACACTATCCCCTTCGTTTGCATAATCCTCCTTCATAAGAACATAATATCCTAGCCGAATGGCCGCATTGCGATTGTACTAAACGTTCACTGCCCATCTTACACAGCAGCTACATGTTTCATTTGTGTCTGCCTCAATTCCTGACTTGTCCCCTTTTGCATCTTTGAAGTGTTCATGGTATATCGAAAATGAAAGCGACACTGTGATTGAATGAGTTTCAATAAAACATAGTACAAAAGATCATTGCCAAGGCAAGACAGTGAACTCACAACACCTAGATTCAAATAATGTTCACCTATTCTATTAGTTACAAAATCCGTAGTTTTGGAGCTTCGGGTTCGAGATCCTATCATAAATTCAACCCGTCAATGTTACCAACACATCAACATAAAAAAAAAAAGACAAAGTGCCCTTCAAAAGCTGAGTTCCTATGTCTTATGTGGTTGTCTCGTGAAAGGCGGAGTGAACTCTCGGTATCACAACCCACAAACTGATAATACACCTGGACCTGTTCAATGTTTTATCATGCATATGTGTCATAACTCCCGTTTCAATAAAGAAAAAAACTATTAATTGGCATAATCCCGGACTAAAATATAGTTCTCAATGTCGTGTGTTTTGGCATTTAACAACACCTGCTACTGAAGGTTCCACAAATATTCCAAAGATCAACTGTCAAATGAAACAGTGCCAACCATGGGTCGCCTTTCCCCCTAAATCGGCACTACGAACGCTTATTAACTAAGAACTGTGTCATAATGCCAGCATCGTTTTAAATTTCTTTAGTATTCCCTAAGTATTCCTGCGAATGTGCTATTGTAAAGCTAAGGTTGCCTGAATCACGTCACTCTAAAGGGGCAGCAGTGCCATGTCGACTTCCAGAAATGGCGACTCATCATAAACCTCAGCGCCGAAACAACCTCAACAAATATTGTATTTAATAGTTGAAGAGTTAAGGAGGGCACTTCTCTATCAACTGATCAATGGCTCTCAAATCCTTTCAGAAGGTCGTCTGTTATCCTGTTGTCCACGTTAGTTCACGTGATAGGGTAACAAAAACATTGTGGACGTTTTGTTTTATCTGTTTGATGTATGTTTTTTTTACCGCGACGATCGACTTCCATCAAGCTGGTCAGCCGTCACCGTTCGACTACCGTGCGATTGAATTCGACAGTAGAGTAGAGAATTCTATCAGGTTGGACAATATTTTGCCCTTCAAAATTATAGAACACATTCACTATACATATTTGGAAAATGTCCAGTAGGTTGTGAATATGTTTCGGCTCGGTTTATAGTAAAAACCGTCAGCTTGTTTTGCACAGAAAACGGAGTTTTTCGTATCTGACAGGGAAATGATGACCTTCGTAGTAACTAAATGAACATAGTAATTCAGTATCGTGCTATAGTATGATATAGTATAGGGAGTGAAGAATCTCTAACGATCGTTATTGGCTTCAAAGTACTTAGAAGATCGATTCATGACAGCCTTCGAATATCACCACTCCTAGCTTAGCAGGAATAATTAGTCAGTACAAGCATGCATTTTGCATTTAGTCGGTAATAACCCTCCCGAAATCCCAGACATTGGAACTGTGACCTGTTCGCGGAGCGTTTACTGGTTAAAATAAATAAAGAATTAACACCGAGCGGTAAATGTGATGGCAGAAAACACAGAATAATGCTTTCTCTCTCTAAATTCCACATATCTAGAAACTTCAATCTAACCTTGTGCGACAACGCGTGTTGCGTATCTCCTTGTGGAAATATTTTTTTTCACGTGTACAGTCATTCCGACCTCGCAATAATTGCGATGAACCATCAGCACCCTGACAGAACCCCACACGCATTACTTTCACCTCAAATTTTTAGTACTGAATACCGATGATATCGTCAATGAAGCTAAATAACTAACAAATGAAAACGTCTGCTTCTAAAAGTAAGGGATGTCCAAATGTCTCATCCTTACGTGCCAACGTAACATCCAATGTGTTATGAAGACAATCCTCCTGTCAGTACGGTCTTGATCCGTATAATCTATATTCATTGTAGATAGAATATGACGATGCTTTAACATTAACCTTTTGGAAGATTGCGTGAGTCACTCGCTCGTATATGTCTGGGCCAAAGTCCTATAGTTTTGCATCGGCCTGTTGGGTTGTGAGGAGAACCTTCTGGTACAGAGTGATGGGTGCCGGGGTACTGAGCATAATGAAAATAAGGATATCGGGCTCTAAAGAATCATGTCTGTTATATGTGTTATTAAAAGTTGTACAACTGGTTATGTTGCAACTGTAAAACGCACACAGTCGGACGACCAAACCATGTTCCCAGACATAGTGATGCAACACCTAATAATGCTTTGCCTCAGAGTCATTTAATTCCAAGATCACGCGTAGCCAGATTGAACTGGCCGAAGTATAATATGAGGGAGTTATTCAATGGGGGGTTATGCGTTTGGGCTTTTCCTCACATGTCATTACAAGCGAGAGCCTCAAATGACTTGAGACATTTTGCAGCAAAGTATTTAACGAATCGCCATCGAGCCAGTTTGAAGTTGTCATTCCACTTAGCATTGCACAATCAGCTCAAAGGTCATCGCAATACAGCGGCTACTCCCGTGCCCTGCATGGATGCAGGCAAGGTGAGTACGTAAAACTCTAACACATGTTGGGTACAAATACCACCTTGCAATTGTTTTACCCAGTTATGGGTGATATGTATACAGTTTAGTAAAATATGTACCCAGGTGAGCGAAAACAGAGTAATCGACAAAACTATCGACATAAATTCTTACATTCCTACAAGAGTGATTAGAACATTATTTAGTATATGTATGTCAACGTTCTACTTATTATTATTCTTTTCGTTACCTACCAACTACTTAGTAAATATAGTCCTTTGCCACGTACCAAAGAAGTATGAACCTATTCTGCCAGCAATTTAGTCAATGAGTTAGGGAATCATTCAAGAAAAAAACATAGTTATACTCGTTTAGGCCTATGCTTAGAAGGCCGATGCGAATGTATTTATGTGCCAATGGTTTGCCAAGAACTGTCCGTTTGTCTTTCGTTGCAACACTTCGGATCATCCGTAGCAATGAACGCAAATGCCCATGGACAGGAGGGAAAATATTCACAGCAAGTATACGTGAGCAGATCGGCAGATTAATTTGTGTTTTTTTTTTTTTACAGCAAAAAACAACAGACCAAAACCGACGAAATTGAATCATCCGTCATCGGATTCATCTTAGGTTAATTACATGCCATGTAAAATCCATCTTGCATTAAGAACGGAGACAAAAAAAAAAAAAAAAAAAAACATTTTCACCACACTCACTAATTGCGTGACACGTGGTCGCTTGGCTAGTTTGGCTACGCTTTCAATAAGCAATGATTAATCTGTTGTTGTCATTGAAAAAAAGTATTACATGCTTGGAGGAAGGAAACCATCGCGATTGAAATGTTCAAGTGCAACATATAATGTTAGGCACTAGTCTATGTCCTTATAGCAGACAGCTTTCACGAGACCCGCAGATGGTGTGAAGTTTCTTTTTTTTTCAGAAGAGCATCCGCGAAGTGTAGAACCATCGACGAATTCCTGGTATATGAACGACGGCACTAAGATTCAAAAGCATTACCCTAGTTGTGTTGGGTTGGGTGAAAATAACAAAGACAGCGACACGTCTGTCCGTATTACGTTATTATATTGTTCCCAAACAACAGCAATCGTTTAATATACGCAACCTCATCTACGACAAGGGCATGTTCCCCCATGTATGCTCACAACTTATTCTTCTTTCATATGTGTTTGCTCCCAGCGACATTGTAAAATTTGACCAGATAAACAGAGGATATTGAAAAGAGGCATGTTGTAGGAACAGATCGAGGGCAGAGATGAGGAAATAGAACGAGCTTGAGTGGGTCCTGATATTCATAGCTCTTGAATAGACATGATTTTTTAAAGCTGGATGCTTCCCAGCTTACACTTTGCTCAGCGATAATATAGAAACGTATATTAAAATATGGGCGAGAACGGTTATGCGATACTCATTGTGTTTGTTCCATCGAACAATTCTAGGAGAAACCTGCTGCTAGTACAAGTGACATCGTACATATTTGTCACGTCCCTTAACTAAACGCAGCGTCCATCTGTATTTTTCATGTTAATTTGGAGTATTTTTATCCAACGTACGTTTATGCTAAAAGAATGTAGCTTTAGGTTCGTACTGCAAACTTAGTACTAAGAATTAAGAGAAAGAAAGAGGCTGTGTTGAAATATCCACTCCCTCTACTCGGCACTCTCCGAATAATAATTATTAATTAATTGACGAGGATGTATTGGATACGAAACAACTCATGCACCATGAACTGTAAAAAACCACAGTGTGGAAATACCACAGCTCTCCTAAAGCTCAGATAATCTCTTGTTTATTGTCACTGTACTATCCCCTTCGAAATAACATGAAGATGCAACAGTTACCAGTAGATGAAGTTAGTTAAAAAAATAGATTGCCTGCCTTCCAATATGTATATAACTGGTCTTGATGTTTCATGAACTTTCTGATCAAGTTTATCTATTTACTTTAGTTCGGGCGGGGCCCGATCCTCAGAACAAGCGGGTTAGGGTGAAAAAGTAGGTGCACTAAAGACTGATAAAGATTCACTGGACCCGTTGAGCCAGAGGAGCAATAATTGCTGATTAGAGATAGCTATAGCCCCTTACCATCTAACGAAGTCCCGAAGGTAGTGACGCGAAATTGGCGTTCGGGTTTTCCAAGGACATTTGCTCTTTTGCCAACGATCTGAACGCGATCAGGTATTTCAAGTGCACCAATCTGTATAAGAGAAAACGAAAGTGACTAAGTGACAATTTATTAAACATGTTTACTATGCCTGACTCAAAGTATGGACAAAATAATTGATCGCGGTCCCTGGTGAATATTTAGAATACTTTTGTTCCGGAATTATCGAATATGGAAATAAGGAACTCTTAAACCGTTATAAGAAGAAACCACGACGTTCAGGGGGTAATGTGATCTTTATCAGAACCGATGGTGAAGTCGAAACGAAGGTATGTTTTATGTCATAAATGCTGAAGGTGTGTTCTTGATTGCACACTATTTCGACTCCAGCGAGAAAGTGCCGGGAACATTTTCGATAAAGAAAAGTAGAGATTTTGAACGGATTGTGACTCAGGTACAGACAGGGCACCTCTGCTGTGACTCAAATGACATTTGGCTGAATTCTAGATAATTGAGTTGTGTACTCAATATGTGGAAACCACATATGGCATATCATCTGCACGCAGTTATACAAGAAAGGCAGGATAATTCTCAACGGGCACTGAATGTTCGTTCTCATTGAATTGTCAAACAGTAAATGACCTAGTCTCCGAAACATCCGAAAACACCGTGTTCTAGTGAGAGTTGACGATTTGAACAAGGAAACAACTAATCAAAAGCTGCACTAATCAAACTAGTAAGCAACTGCCCGATGGGTTCTTACAGCGTGCAAGAATGGAACTGAAAGCGTGTGCAGTAAAATAGCAGTGCTCTTGGAACAACGGGCTTGTGTTTCCAAACTTATCAATAGATATTCGGGACGGCCACATAGAGTCACACTCAATGTGGGATTGAATTCTCGTGTTCACAAGCAGGCATATCACATATTACACTCCGTTACACACAATGCACCATCGTAACTACATCGTCACTTTGAAAAAGGTGGCATTTTCCTCAAACGTCTTGCCCTTGACGATTGCTAACGAGGCTAGTCACAATTCCACCTTCGTTGTATCTAATCACGTATCTACGATCTGACAAGATAGACACAACAGAGTAGCCACGTACACATTACATTCTAGTCAAACGATCGTATATGTGATGATTGTTTCTGGACGAATGTATGTTGTTACCTTGGCTGAACTTTTTATTTGCTTAATGATTTCGAATTAGGACTCTATTTTGCAACTCAAATTATAGTTATCGACGAGTACTTAAGCGTTATCAATGCAGCCAAGGGCAGGCGTGGCATATAGGACCCTGGACAGCTACCTGAGGCAAAATATCTCAGAGATCAACTTAGAACTACAAAACGGTCCCATGTGGTGTAGGTAACATTCGCGCGATCACATATGCTGAAGAGAAACTTGAGGCTATTGAGTTGCCTGTAGCCTGCTGTTGATATTCAGAAACACACAATCGTAACAGTACAGTATGCCCAGGACCTAGTTGCTCCAGCAATTAGTGATAATGTCCGAAACTTGGACTATGTGACGTTGAAATTAACAAAGCAACAGACCGACATAGTCTAAGGTATGGGTGCCTGAACCAACAGTATAGACCAAGCTACTTCTATGAGTGAAAGCATCGTGATACCAGTCTACGTTAGCAAGAACAAACAATGATTTAGCACACGCAATATGTAGAATGCCAAACATTCGTAGCTGAATAGTACAATTACACAACCAAATATGCAAATCACGGGCGTTTGTGTTTGTTGGAATAATCAGGAATGCACAAAACCTATCACGAAAAATGTTATAGATACCTGCAACTGATTTTGCTATTATGTTGCTCTCATCGCCGGGATTTAAAGTAGCTTTGCCAGCCGATACCATTAATCCCTTCGCTGATATCTTAGTCACCAGAGAAACGTTACCCTTGTCACAACCTAATGCTAAGCTGGTCCTGTCTATCGTTGATGCTGTAATGAAACGGGTAGCAGACAGTAATCGTGGTGAGTAGATATTGGTGCAATTAAATATGGAGTAATCTGTTTCAGAACAATAGGATTGTCCCTTTGGTAGTATCAACGGTGACGAGCCCCCCCCCCCCCCCCCACAACACCCACATCTAGTGTTGTTGCTAATTAGCAATTAATCAGAATATGGCGTCACTTGTGATGTGTACACCCACAAGTGTTTACCGACAAAGTGGGTATTACCTCATCTAAGTTATAACACGAAATGAACGAAGTATCGCTCTCAAGGACAGATTTGGGTTGTGGGGTTTTGACATGTCCTGTTTTCATCTGTGCCAGTCTGAAGATGATCTGGGTTGCTGCCATGTGTACTCTATAGATACATGATAGTTAATCAGTGATTCTCCATGGAGGGTCACAGCCCCCCCCTCGTGGTTGTGCTAATGAATACTATAATGCATCTGGCAAATATTTGTATACTCAGTTTCATTTTATTCCTCGCAACAAATTAGTTAACTGATATGCGATGGACTAACTCAACAGGACAGGGAGCCTGGTTTCATATCAGCCTGCAAATAGATAGTATATACATTTAGTTCATCATAGGATTATTCCGTACTGATAAACCGATGAAGAGGCTATGAAATTTCGTATTATAAAATAATATTGAATGATCGACGAGAGTGTAACTTACCTAAAATGTCACCTGACGATTGCTGTGGGATGTTATTTGCAACATCTGGAGGTCTGCAGAAGGGAAGCGGGGTTTCAAATGTTTTTTTGTTTTTTTTCATACGCAGTGAATGAGTGGTAGACAGGCAGAACAATAGGTAGATTCACAATCATAAGAGCAGATATATGAACAGGTGGACAGACACACTGATGGGCTGGTAGCTAAGTAGGTCGATGGATAGATAGGATGGTGGACAAACGGTCAGAGCGGCAAGCCGGCGGTGCGGTAAGCGGGTCAACGGTTAGACATACATACATACATACAACATACATACATACATACATACATACATACAACATACATACATACATACATACATACATACATACATACAGACAGACAGACAGACAGACAAACAGACATACGAAGAACACTGAATTATCTGGACATTCCATTCAGACATTCTATACGTGGCCAATGGAGAAAGGGGGACTCTCGAACCACGCGGTGGGTAATCGAGGAAATATTATTGTTCGGTATCAACAGGCGAATAAGTGACAACCATAGTCAAATTGAATATCGATGATCATAGTGTATTATCACATCATTATTATTTTCGATAAAGGCCTACCACGGCCGATTGTTAGCATGGCATTGGGCAAACGGTATCTTCTATTTTTTACCAGGCGTTGCAAGGCGACATTGACCCTTCAGGGCTTCAAAGGACCAGGAATTATAATGTTATTACATTTAGCGTTAATGTTTATCACATTCACAGTAAGTCAAGGTTATTACATGTAACGTGGATTACATTTACGGTGGGACATTGATAACTTTTAGTTTTGATTTTGTTACAATTACGGTTAGTATTACATTCAGCGTTAATGTTCATAGTACTCTACACATGCGTGTGAGCAACGATAAGATGGTGATGTGTGTTTTGTTCTAGTAACGCTAACCGTCGGTGTGTTTCACTGTTGTGGAAGAAAAACTCATGGGGACATTTCATGGGGGTCTTAGTGGATTTTCAAAAAAAAAAAAAAAAGCAATCGACGAACAATTGTCCAGTCAAATGACCAGGATGCAATATAGGGATTGTATTATAACATTTGTAAGGTAATTATTACCTTTGAGGTGATGGTGGTGATTCACACAAGCAAAACGAAAATAACAACATGTATGGTGGCAGGTACTCTCTCGTCCATACTATTGGACTGTTGCCCCATTAGTGTCGAATTCGCACGATAGTTGTTGCCCACTCATTTCAGCAAAGTTGTAATCAAGTAACAGACTGGCAGGTGACGGACGAATTCCTACGCACGTGTGACGTGAGCGAAGATGGAGATTGTAAAACTCAATATCCCACTTTCGTCCGCTGCAAAACGTGTCAATACACGAAATTGCGAATTTCAGTCCGCTCCCTATTGGGCTATGCGGTTAGGTCTCATGAATGCGTCCATGCGTCAGTAAATTTGGACAAAGCCCACCCCCTCCCCTCTCGTCTTCCCTACTCGTATCTCTTTTGAAACAATGTAAGTGTCCCCATGGTGCTTGCTCTCAACTGTACAAAAGCGATGTTACTGTACTTACGGTTTTCCTCTTACTCTCAAATAACAGCGTAGTCCCACTAATACTGTACTTATCACCGTTGTTGTGGGAGCAACTACTGCGGCGACTGCTGTAATCATCGAGCTAGATCCTGTGAAGTCAGAAATACTAGTAGCCTCTTCCTCCTCCCCCTCTTCCTCCTCCGTAACTGTGCTCACGTCTCCATTAAAGAAGGCATGGAATAAGGAAATAAATTATTATATAATGCGAAATGACTGGAGTCCTGACCCTAGATTTAGCTACATAACGTATTAGGCCGCACTAAATGTGTGTATGGTGTGAAGGTTGCGGTCAGACCGCGTAACTACCTGACATCAAGGTGTTGAGAGATGACCATTAGACCGTTGCATTTGCACGCAGTATTGACTGACCTCACCAATTCCGATTGCAAAATTCCCAACGAGCTTAGAATTCCGGGATATCCGAACGCCCACGGAGTTCTGGCAATTATTGTCATTGGCATGCCTAGATAAAAAACAAGACACAAAACTGTGTCGCGATTCGTTGCCATAGCTGACAGGCTAGTGGCTTCTAAGGCCAAACCAGAATAAATACCCCCTATTAAATATTGTTGGTTTTAATACTCAAAATTCCTTTCTATAAAGTTGCCTACTCGGAATCTCAAATATTATCCATTCCCTTCATTCTCGGCCCCTTCTGTGGTATCAATACCCTGCCTGAGGGAGAGATAGCGGGGCACTGGGCACAATTATTATGTCGAATATTTTTATCCTGACACAAGCATCTCAAATTTGCTGAGTGGCAGGTGGCCACCCAAAATATTGATAAGTTCAAACGACATATAGGCTCCCATGCATAACGAAACTACATGCAGTTCGCCTAGACGAAGAAAACTTCTTAAAACATCCCCTGAAATGACTTTTGCCGTGATGTAATGCAAACGTCACTATTAACAAACATTCCAGTGTTCTGGGCTGTCTTAATTGAATTTCCCACATGTGATGCCTTGAGATAGCTCATGGAGGATGTGGTATAATTAGTTAATTCACATTTAAATTGGTTTGTCTAAACAAGAAAACTTTGGTCATTACAAAAAATAGCGCTCAATGTCACAAGGTTAAAGGTCAAACGAGGTCAAAAAGGTCAAATGAGGTCACCAGATGTTAGTTCGCCCAGACGAACAAAACTTTCCATTACGGCATCCCTCTAAAATGTTTCGTTGTCGAGATATGTAAGGATTGTCCTATGGTGACCTTAAATGACCTTGACTAACACTAAAAATAATGGTGTTCATCCTCACCATACGTGGAACATGCTTGCGTTCGTTAGATATCATGCTGACAAGCTTTTTCAACTTTGCCCTCCCGTGACCTTGAATGACCTTGAACTGGCACCAAAAACAATAGGGGTCATCCTCTCTATATGTCCAACCCGCATACTTAATTTGAACTTCATACATGATTGCGTTCTTCAGATATCGGCGAACAAGGGGTTCACACACACACACACACACACACACACACACACACACACACATACGCACGGTGCGTGACTGCATTGATTCATTTTGCCTCGGGCAAGTAATAAAAAAACGGACTATGATGAAAGTGGTACCCCTTAGCTGTCCCGGTTCATCTCCCTTCAAGAATGGTCATAGGACGTTCGAAAACGCTCCGTTCACTTTGCTGTGAGTTCCTCCAATGTGCGTTCAAAAACCACGCTGGCCGAGCAATTCACCAGAAGCAATCACAATCGGGAGCAGGTCTCCAAGTGTATGGTGTATAATTGCGACACGTTGCGTTGCGTTGCAGCATCCATGTACACTTCAATAATGGTTATTTATAACACAGGGATAAGCCCATATTCATGGTGTGGAGAGGGGGGGGGGGGGGTGGGGGTGGGTTTAAAAGAGAGGTTCGAATGGGTGTAGGCAGGGGTGAGTTTGTGGAGTGGTGGGAGGTAGAATATTTTGGTTGGGGTTAGAAACTACGTTATGGGTAATTCTTGTTTATAGGGTACTTGCACGTGCGGGCAGAGCTTCAAAGAAATAGCGCCTCGGAAGAACAGTTACATACATACACTATTGTGATGGGTGATGAAGGTAAACCGTAAAAACGAAGGAAATACTGTTGATAATAGGTAAATAATAGGTAGAAAAGGTTATAGGTACCCGCACGCGTTTTAGTCGTGAAGAGACCGTTAGTTGCGAAAATCGATGTTATCGCTTGCTGGCAGCCAGACATTCCCATCTTAACCAAGAGAAGAATTCATTTAATGAAAATGGCCGGAATCCACAGTAACTACTAATCAATAAGGTATGATTGAGTCACGTCGACCGTATCAGCTAGGGTTTCAAACAGCAACCCTCCCCCAACTCTAATCCCCTCCACTCCATTGGACATACATTTATTGTTACGTCTACATCCAAGTAGGAATTCGACTGATTGCGCTATAGCAGAACGGTAATTCAACAGAGGATTGTCGTCAATTGGAATAAATCTTGTAAACAATATACTCCACCCAGCAATTTAGATAAATTGAAACCAAATGGTATATTTCACGCATTTTTTCCGTCCAAATAAAATTGATTTGATAATTAGGAAGAAGAGTATCGATTAAAATTTAATTTGTGCTGCACATTACGACATGTTGTCGTGACGCCATGCAAAATTCGTCGTCGCTTGCTCGCTGGAAGCTAGCAGACGACAATCAATCTTTAAACATCACAACAGTACATGCGTTATGAGTGTTTCTCAACAAACAGTGGCTGCACGGAATACCTTCCTGTCGCCATGTGCGACAGGCACGAAAACGAATTCCCTACAGTTCACATTCCACAACAAGCAGGGCGATTCAGTACAATGTAACATACTAACTGCTTGTAGGCTATATTCTATTCAAAGTAGGCCCATACCACTCTCGTGTTACGAATGGTTAAGAAGGTCTTCTTTGAGTGTTATTTTCTCAGTCCTTTACTCTACTCGAATGAGAACGCCCGATTACCGGAGTGAGGGAGCACGTGCTCTACATAGGGTGTATATGGCGTCATTGTTGTCAGTAGGTAGTCAAAAGAATTACACAAGTCCAACAGGGGCTCTCAAATCCAGATATTACAACTATGGAATCATTTAGGTCCTATAGTCCTGTAAGATGTAACTATGGAATCGGAATCGCGGGACCTGTATCTGATACCGCCTTCTACTTATAGTAAACACGAAATCCCCTAAGCCATGACTACAGATATAGCCGAACATAGCAATGGTCCCAGATGAGGCTAATAAAGCCGGGCTCCTAATCCTCGGGAACAGTGGGTTGAAGCGAGGCTGAGCAGCTGATCAAATTAAGCAGCTGCGTTACAAAAGCCTAGGTCCAGCCACATATTGGTGACCGACGTGGCGACAATAATTGGATTGTTAAATGGACTGACTATATATCACAGGCGTGTGTGCTAAATTTCATCTATTGAATGTAATGCGACACATGAACGAAGACTCTCACCCAAGATTGCAACGCCGTACCTTGATATCCCGTGGAGACTTGGTCACAGATGAACGTCCTTTCATGACTGAAATACCTGTTGATATAATTAATCAACGGTGAACTATTCGGAAGAACTTCACGTTATCTTCAGAATCTGGATTGACTGAATGATTGCTTTAATTTTTATTCTAAGAATTTTTTTATTTTATCTGTATGAACCTATTTTCATGGGTTGTTGAAATTTATAATATGCTTGATAATGATACGTTTCTACTTACTATAACGGACAGATTGAACTGACGTGTTATGGTGTTACCAACAACGTCTATAGCGCTGACACATTGAAAGAGACTGGTCTTTAGTGTGGACATAAAGGTCGATTGTAGTATGGAAGTAGATTCCTGAATCATTCGACTGAGTAAAGTCAGATGCCTTGTGTCTTGCATGATCTATCAGCCATGTCGGTTCCTCTCTAGACCTTGACCGAATCGACGTACATCGAAGTTTCATTAGCCTATGTGCCTCTTGCATTACAACATTCTCTGTTACCCGAGTGTTATGATGGAAATGTAGACGTCAGGAGACACTGCAATGAAATGAGACACATTGGAGCGTCAATACGTATCCTCTTCTTACCCGGCTTGTCCTTTTTCCCTTCCTCGCCCAACCTCACAACCCTAGAATAACCGTTTTGGCCTCCGCAAGTTCGATGTTTTCACTGGAGGTGTTCCCTAAAACACTGGGTCCATAACGAACGCTGAATTACCGGAGTGAAAGAACATGTCCTATGCATAGGATGTGTATAGTAAGTACTGTCGTAGTAGGAGATAGTCCAACAGTGGGTGGGACCTCACATCCAGATATTACAATATTTGAAGAGAAGCAAAGTATATCTAGGTACCATTTACCGTACACTTAATAGCATGATGTCGAGACCAAACGTGACTCTGAAAAATGTATTGATTCCAGCACGATTCAAGACTGAGGGCATTGTCCTGTATTTTGGGGGTAGTATAAGAGCTGACATCAATGAAATGAAGTATGGCACAAGAATGGATAAGTGAATCTCGGAATATTTTTGATATTCTAGAAAAGACGTGTTTCGTGAACGATGGGGCGACTGTTTTTGGATTTGTGACTGGAAGGCACTACATGGCACAGGCGTATGATGTGTTATTAATAAATGACCACAAGAGACGAAAAGACAGTCACTTGTGTCGCAACATGTTGCCGATACATCAGGACACATCAGGACACAAGCTCTTTGGCCCTGTATACACTAGGACACAAGTTGCGACACAAGTTGGGACACAAGTTGCGACACAATGGCAACATGTTGCCAAAAAATTAAGGGAAAAGGGTGATTTTTAAAGGAAGATGGCGGAAATTGCGACGTGTTTTGACGGCATCTCCAACGATATTGGCCATTGTTGCTAATAGAAGAAAGCGACGTCGAAACCTGAAAGAAAAAGAGACTGGGGACCAGGGCCTGGATTAACATGAGAGACCAGCACGATGCCCACCATTGCCTCCTAAATTAGCTCAAGTTCAAAGACAGTCATTCCTATATTCCTGCGAGCGAAGTGATCTCATCTTCCTCTTTACTTCGTCAGCTGAAAAATTAGGGAATCAGTCGGTACTAACTATATGCGGTACGATTTAGGACAGTTGTCAATTGATTACTTTGATTAGGGATTTTCAATGAATTGACATTTCAATGGAAATATCTGTGGGTGGGAAATTTATTGGTAGGCGGCTTGATTTCCCAACATGGGTAAACTTTTCCTTACAAACGTTTAGGTGGGCAGGGTCAGCAGACTTTCTCCAAAATAGCACTTCACGAGCGGGGAGAGGAGGGTGGTCAGTTAAAGCCCAAGGGTCATGTGAAATGACTGAATTTTGATACTTTCTATTGATTACATTAAGGGTATCAAACCTTTAAACCAGATTTTAGTCGATTCAAGTGCGTAAATCGGGCGCAATCCGCTGTTAAAAATCACCCTGCAGGGTGACGTCAGGGGGGGGGGACCACTGTAATACAAAGTCAATGCAAAACAAGCACTTTTTAAAATCCTGTAAGAAATGAAATATAACTGATATCTGCATAGAAACTTACAAAATTCTTAACAGCATATAATAGATTGATCTTGTTAATTTCTGTGTGAATATCACTCTCTGTCTATCTGTAATGAGAATTCAAAATTGCACCTTTTACTGTTTAGACACAGCGGCCTTCGAATCTCCCCCCCCCCCCCCGGTGACGACATTCAATTCCTCAAAATTCGTTCGGAGCTAAATTGCATTAACTTACAGGTGACATGCTAGAAACCTCCAAAATTGGGGTGTGTGTGGTTTTGATTTGTCCTCTTTCACCTGGGCTTGTTAAAGAAAATTGTGAACATGATCCTTGGGCTTTAAAGAGAGGAGGGAAGGGGTCGGATTCAAACCTTCCACCCCGTAACGTCAACTCTTTTTCTATAGATTTCCCATTATATTTCGTAAAGCTTAAAAAGATTACATCATATTCTGATTTATGTTAGGTTATACAAGGCAAAGAAAAGCGGAGGGGGGGGGGTGGCGGAAGGGTACGACAGGACGAGGGTTCGAAGAGGTTAAAGCATTCAACGCCAACATGTCACCCCTTATTTTCGTATGGCTTTCCCACTATATTCGGTGAAGGTGAAAAGATTGATGAAAAAGATGGCTCATATGTCCATCATTCAATTATGTCGGTCGAAAACAGGGGCGGCGCTAGCCAGCGGTGTGGGTATGGGGGGGGGGGGGGTTAGGAGAAAGGCATCGGCTCTCCTTCTGGTACTATTCTCCCTCTCCCCATTCCCTCAATTGCCCCGAATTTAAAAAGGGGGCATGCTGATTTTGCCTGTCGGGGGCCTCAGATGCCCACCCCCTCACGAAAACCTTGGACGTCGCCCCTGGTGGATACGGCATGTTGTCTTGTCTAAATGTTCCAAAACTGACAAAGCAATTACTTTGTGTGCGTGTCATTGAATGACTGGTAGTTCACTCAAATATTGGGGGATACCCCCCTTCCCCCAAAGAGCCTCCCCGTCCATCTCGCACTTTTCAATGGGTGTAGAGGTGGAGGTGATCGGTGTCTGTGTATACTAGATCATATTGATTAGGCTTACTTATGAATGTCATTGCTGGTATTATCATCATCACTATACTCCGCATTTTGGCAAGACATCTTCGAAAACGGTTTTGGTGAATGGGACGGTAAAGTTAAAACTGTTACACTATTTAAGCATTTAAGCAAGCCATCCTACAATTGGTGAAAAACGTCAGGACAGGCATTTATAATAAATGAGGCCCAGTATACCAATGAGTAGGCCTTTACAAATTCCCACTGTAATAGATCTCTATTTTGGCGTTCGTCCGAGCGAGGCTGACAATTGTCAAAGTAATAGGAATAGAATCGCTAGCGATAATTCAGTAGACTCTCTGATGGTGTCAAAGCCAGGACACATCAGGACACATGTTGCCAACATAATTGATTTTCATTATTGGCACAAGACTATTGAAAGTACAACATGACCTACACAATGGGTATTTCATTTTTTCGCTTTTTTTCTTCAAGAAAAATGTTCAAAAACGAAAAACATCAAAAATGCAGTTGACCAGGGGTAGGGTGAGGCCTCGTCGGGGACAAACTTGGCCCCTGTCGGGGAATCGGACCCCGTCGGGGAAAATCCTGGCGCCACCATGCAACAAGTTGCGCACTGTTGCGCAACATGTGTCCTCTTGTATCCTGATGTTTTTGCTCTGTACACCCACTGTCAACATTTGCGGACACAAGGCGTTCGCGGACACATGTTGCGACACATCATTCGGCCAATTAACGCGATGCTAAAATCGTCTCGGTATCTGGAGACTAAATTTGTTGTCATCTCCTCGAGCTTTTGGAAAAGGCGCAATAGAAAAATATTTGTACATACATAAATACACTAAACAGCGTGGTGTATCTCGAGTGGATTGATATTGTCTCAGTTAATGATTACACGTTTAAATCGAGTCACACCCTCTGTCGAGTTCACTTTCACTTCAAGGTGTTGACTTTTAATGAGTTCCAGCGACACTGAGTAGGATACAGTGCGCGGTGACGGCAGAAATGGCTGGTGCTTTCGCAATACAGTTCGATGCGTTGCAAGTTGTGGGTGTGGTAACGTGGTCATTTCGATGTGGGGGGGGTGGGGCCGGGGGTGGGCAGTGACGATATAGGTGTGTGGAATGCAGTGATGTCATATTTATAGCGTGGCGAATGGGGGGAGGGAGCATCAAAATGGGCAGGCATCTGTGTAGCCTTGTGCAAACCCTTGCTAATTCTCTGCTGATCATGTGTCTGTACTAGTTAAATAGGCCACATTCCTTGGTCATTTATATATCTTACCACTTCATCTTCAACATTGTGTATACTCTAATGTGCCCGTTAGGCATTGATGATGTAGCTCTGTGTCGTGTTCCCTCTCGGAGGCATTCCCATAATCTATGGGGTAGTTCGTTTTCAAATATCGTGTACTAGAACATGTACCACTAATGTGAGAGATGGAAATACCCTGAGCCGGGAACTCCTAACTTGCTATGCCAAATTTTGTAGCAACTGATATCCCATTTCAGAGAAACACGATGTCATTTCTGCTTGTCCGTAAACTTCATCTCCGAAAAGTTGAACATTTTTCATGTTTTGCCTCTCTCTCTCTCGCTAGCTAGTGACAGTGAAAAACGACCAAACTTGGAGGGCGTATTCCAGTTGAAGACGCACATGAACTTTATAAGCACTTACTTCGGAATGGGGCAAACTTGAACATTTCCAGAAATGAGGGTAACGTACCTGGTAGCTTCGATTGCCGTGTCATCAACATGAGGAAGTTCCATGATAGACCTGGGCGTGAGGATGAGACTCGTGACCGGGTCGCGGAACTAGCGGCTGAGAGCCTACGGTTGAATTTGTGGTGTCCGTTTTTTTAATGGTGTAAGTAGGAACACCCTTTCGATTATTGGGGGACTACACCAGTCTTTAGACCACTATTCGCAGGAGACCAAGCCAGCATAGGCATCATCAGCAAAAGACATTATAGGTCACACAATCAGGGGGTCGTTTCTGACCTTAGGAAGATTAACATCTGCTAGCAAAGCACCGCACGCCTTTTCTTCCGTGTCCTTGGTGTTAATGGTGAGGAACAACCGGCGAGTGCGTACCAGTTCCCATGATCAGAGTGATATCTGTAAAGCGCTTTGAGCACGACGGTGGAATGGCGCTGTATAAGTTTCCAAGATATTATTACTATTATTATATTTTTTCAGAATAAAGTTACACGACTTTCGAATAGGTGCAGAAAGTCCTTTGATAGAAATGAATCCTTCATTTTAAGCAGTCTATGACAATAGCCAATTTTTGAATGCGCCTTGATTCCATCACAGACAAAACAAGTTTTTACAACATGAAACGTGCTCAAACATAGAAGTAAAACATTTAAACCTGTTCATATATGTCTCTTTTTTGGGGTTGAAGAAGCATGTCGTGCATCCTCGAGTGCAAAACGCAGCGGGTGTTTTCCTGTACAACCTAGGCAAGGTCTCTGTGCAGAGTCAATTGGGAACTAAGATTAGGCTAAAGCTACAATGACACTTGAAAACCTATTTTTCGTTCATCGTTTCGATATTCTCCGAGCAGAATACCCCTATACTTAAATCTAATAAAACAATGGCCTTAAAGCGAATTCAGCTTCAATTTGGTATCCAATATCTTACTCTTTTTCGTCATTCAGCGATTTGAATTAGTACAAAGTGTTCTCGAAATCCGTACTGCGGAAGGTGGCAGAGAAATGGCCATCTTATCCTACGTGCAGTTATAGCAGAGCAGGGGTGGCACTATATTACTTTTTTAGTCAAAACATTTCGGAAGGGCTATATATTGTTTCAAGTTCTGGATCGGAGGTTCTTTGAAGTTGATGACTTCATCAGACTGGTTCATTGTTTTGAGGGAATCTGGACCCAGATCTACACATCGAAAGGAAACTCATACTTGAATGTAGAGAGTTTTTTTTTGTAGATTTCCTGAATGTAAAAGATTCAACAGCTACTCTTACATATGGCAACAATCTTAGAGAATTATGTCACAATTTTTAAATTGGCCTAAAAGAAAACAAACCACGAGGATACTACTCCTGTTTCTTGCAACCTACAACAATCTCTCTAACGGACTGTCATCAATTGACAGGTGCATGGGCGTTACTTGAACTTACCACAGTCGTTGTAACCCAGCGATGACCTTTTCGGCAATTCCAGTAGATTTGGGCGTTTGCTTATAATCATGATAATGGTCCTTCAGATTTGAATATTTTACTACAGATTGGGAGTAAATTGTGAAAAGAAAAAAAAAACTATGAAAAAATAGTATGGTGGGGGTCGTGTGCGGGAATTGCAGCTGCAATAACGTAAGCTTTTAAATATAGGAAAAAGATATGAGCGAGATCATGGGGCGTCGGTGGAGTGGGGGGGGGGGTGGTTGGTGGGCGCACTGCCTAATTTTTTGTTTTTTCTCTTTTCATTCAGTCTATTCAAATAAGCATTGTTAGCATTCCCCCAGAGTAGATTACAATATGCAGAGAGGGATAGTCCAAGCTATAATATAATGATGACAGTGCGGGACGAGGAACATAGAGACGAATTTTATAATGGAGGATGCCGATAGTTTTAGATATCTTACTACAACTAGATGTCAATTTGGTTTTCTTCCACCCCAAGCATGGTCCAGTGTCACCCAAGGAATTGGAGATGGTCAGTTTCTAATAAGAGTATTATTCAAAAGGAGATTTAAAGTTGGTCCCGGTGAGCGAGATACGAAAAATCCAGTGACAAAATCCGCAAAAAGACACAATCGATTTTGGTAGGGTCGTTCATGTAAATGATGTAAGAATGGGTCCCCCAGAATAGGTCCTTGAGGAACACCACTATGATAATAGGAGACGTTGAGAGGATAATTTGAAGGCGGCACAGGCTACGATTCGTAAGGTAGATCTTAAATAAATTTGGAGACAAGCCCTCTTAAGCTGTGCTCCATGCACGCGAGCTGGCGGCGGGCGGGCTCGCGGGCACTTCCGGGTAAACAGTTCCATGCACGCGGACACAGAGGTGGGCAGGTGCCGCCGCGGTTTAACACAATCATGTACCACCTCCACATTGTGGACACCGGACGCATACTAAGTTAAACCAAACACCGGTGTTAAATTTCTTAAGGAGCAATGTTCGAATGTGAACGATAGCGCCATCAAAGACACAACCATGAGACTTTTTTGACAGGTTTTGGACATTTAATTAGCTAGACTTGACACGTCATAGTTCAAACATGCAAATATGTGTTTCAATAGGTGTCTGGACGTTTAGAGGAAAATTGTCAAGATATCATTTACAAAGTGTTGGAGGCCAGTAGCAGGTACGAGTGTTGATGAAACATGAGTAACATAAGATTGTTCTTACCCTGCACAATAGTGACTAGAAGGCAGTCAGAGAATACAGGAAATCCCCGGAAATCGATACGAAATACCACGCGGGCACGCGTGTGAATGCTACATGACTGCGTCGTTTCCCGTGTGCATGAAAAAAGGTCTATAGAAAGTACAGCCCGCTTTTCATGCACGCGGGCGGGCGGGGCGGGCGGGCGAGCGTCTGAAATCGCTCATCGTTATTTTCAACAGAGCCGTTTCCAATGCACGCCGAGCGGGCGGGGGCGGGGCGTTTTCTCGCATCGTTCATGTAGCGATTTTTTCTGCACTCCCGCGGGTCCGCGTGGTAATTTCGTACTCATTCTCGGGGATTTCCCTTCCTGCACATCTACCTGGCTTGAAGCCGGATAATTGGGAGAGTAGAGGACACTTTAATGTTCAAATAATGTTTCAACAACATTCAAAACTAAAGTTTCCACACTATTGCTGAGATTTAATACAGATTGGTCTGTATGCAAGCACGTCAGACACCTATTTGAACACATATTTACGTGTTTAAACTGATGATATGCCAAGTATTTGCTAATTAATCTCCAAAACCTGTAATTGTGACGTTTTTAATGGTGGGGGGGGCCGTAATCGTTGACATTCAAGAGAACAATGGTTTTCAGAAAATAACACCGGTGTTTAGTATGCTTTCCCGGGTTTTGAATAAAAATAAGAATAATAATCAATATAATAATAATAATATAATAATACTCATAATAATAATAATACTAATAATAATAATCATAATAATAATAATATAATAATAGTAGGCTACTCGTTCTTCTATAGCGCATATACAAACGTATTCCTCAAGTGTCTGTGTTGGGATGAAAAATATTGAAAAAGCAGCCTCACAAAGACCACAGTAGTATTCCGAACCTGATTGTCCCAAAATTTTCGCTGCGCTGCCCGCTAGAAACGACTGTTCCTTTCCTCCTGCTTCTATATTGTCGTGACATTGCGATTTGAAATGCATATGCTGGCCGATATGGAGCTTTTATGCACGTTTCCTACTCAGAAACTAATTTCGCTAATCTTCTCTTTAAAAAAATAAATAAAATAAGTCACAATAAAATTTCAATTGATTATAACACGAAGCCCATTGTTGGCACATTGAGGCGGATGGGGAGGTCCTACTGCCCCAATACATTATGACAAGTTAAAGCAAGTTTGCTGATCGAGGAACAACCATTTAGGCAAATAATGGCACAATTCAGGCCGCAATTCTGCGAGTGGATGATTGCTCACACTGTCAGAAGATGCGATTCTCTTGTCACAAGCCCGATGAATGAACAAAAGTTTGTCAATCTTGTCAAGTTGGACGTTGTGGTTTTAGTTCAAATTTCCAGAGCCAGTACGTAATTGTAATAGCCGCTGCCCGGACAAAATTTGTTTCCCTTTCCTATGCCTTCAGAATTTTAACATACTACCTCTGTTCACATGTTCCCAGTAAGACGCCCTATTACTTTCAACAACATGTTTACCTATGTGTTATGCCTATATCAATAATAGCCGAGATCTTCGAATTTCACAATAATTAGAAATACAATTCTGATAATATGCCATAAAAACAATCAAGAGCACCGCGCCAAATCACACTCTTCACTCAAGCGGTCTCGACATAGCGGTGGAACTCAAAGGGTCGGTGAGGGGGTGTCTACTCCTCCACGGGCGTAAATCGCGAAAGGGGGGGGGATCGGTGTATCCCCACACTTTTGAGGTAGGGGGGGGGGGGGATGGCCTATACAAACATCGCCCCCCCCCCCCGTTATGTTATGTTACCAAAACCCAGGAAAGAAATGTGTAATTCTAGCAAATATGAGAAGACTTCTTTAAATCATAGGCTATACCGGAGAACCATGCGAAACTAGCACCTTTGACTTTTAATGTGTCTACCTTCCTGGCTTTGTAACAATTCCGAACAACTTTGTATGTTAGTCCAAATTTCCGTCGAAAGAAACTGGTACGAGGCAAAGTAGAATTTATAACCTGGTCCTCTAGAATGGGCTTACCGATCTGAACTTCATGTCTTTTCCTCTAGACCCAACTGAGGACATTCGGTGGTCCCCATAGAAGGTAGGATTCAGACCATGACTAGAGAAGAGAACTTACTGTACTTGGTGGTCAGCAAATTTTTTGCTACGAAAATCCCCTTTTAGAGGCACGATTTGCAACCAAACGCCAAAACTATTGAATAAGAACGGGTAAAAAACCCGAGACCCCCTCTCACGGGCCCTAATAATGTTTGGCTCTAGTCGGAATTGTCTTATACGTCATTGCTGCCGCAGATTGCCATGACTCTAGACCTCTCAGTGACTCTACTGATTTAATTCTACAATTTTTCACTTTCTTTTGCAACCATGGAATCATATGGAATTGACTAATTCCTCAAGAATGCAAAAAATAACCTTCACCCAATAAAGCATTTTGAGTTACGCGCCGAACACGACACGCCCCAGTCTGGACAAAGTAACTAGGCTGCATAGTTTTTGTTCAACAATTGCTATCCAAACTGCTCTACGAATTTAATTTTCAAATTTATAATTTTTATTTTTTCATTGGAATCTGCCTGTCTGCCTGTAATCAAGACGACCTTCCAGTTTGTGGTTGCACCCGAAGTATAGTCCTTTTGCCCTTTGATCCCGGCTATCAACATCAGTGGACCTCTGAATCTGATATTTGGCATCTGTCATGAAGTATGACCAGCCCAATCCTCTTTTTTTTATGTCGGTACATCTCTTGCTGCCATTAAAAAAAGCCTTAGTAGCAATTTGAGGCATACAGCGGTTTGATAAGTTTGCCTTAGTTTGAGAAATTTACAGGTCAAATGTGTATAAGGACTCGAAGACTCGGATACTCGGGACACGGTGACTCGACTCGCGAATCGGTACTGAGACTCGGACTCGGACACGGATGAGAGGACTCGACCCAGCACTGTGGTTTATAGTGGCGTGGAACATTCCTTGACACTCGCCTGAAAAAAAAACTTTGTTCAAGGAGATTCATAGTGATCACGGTGTGGAGTGGGTGTCCTGGTCTGTTGAGGACATCGTGTCCCTGTGAAGGTTCAAGGTCAAAGGCAATTAAAGGGGCACAATTTGGCCATTGTGTGAAAGTGCTTCTTCTGGCCTCAATTGGTCATTCGTGATGGATTCGATCAAATTTAGCAACAATGTCATGACCACTGGGACATCTTACTAAAGAAGGTCAAGGTCATTAAAGGGGTACAATAGGCTTGTGTGCAATATTTCAAATTGGATCTCCTACAAAGTCACAAGATTTTTAGCTAAAACCAGTATGCTGCGTTGAGCTATTGAAATGTATGTCTGTCTGTCCGACTGACTAACTGTCTGTCTGTCCGTCCGCTCGTTCGTTCTATTTCTAACTTTGTATAGCATAGTGTTGATGGTGGGGTCCATAATGTTCGGACTAAGACCAGTTTTAAATTACAGGGTTTGTCTCAAAAAAAATTGAGGCTAAATGCTTCTATCATTTCGTCATTTTTACCATTTGGATCGAAGGAGAAAGCTTCCACTTAGCTGAAGGGTGGCTATGTTGAATGAAATCCTTTTCTCGAGGACATGTCTAAGATCACCAAAGGCAACAGAAAGAAGTAAGAGTTGGGAGCATCATATGCCGTAACGTAATGATGATGGCCGAAATGATGGTGGCATACGTCCGATCCGCATTCACGCAACCAGACGACAATTGCCTCTATTGAGTCTTTGAACGAAATGGATACAGTAGCGAATATTTAAAAGGGATGTTCCAATGATTGTGCATGGATTAGGAACTATACATTCACGAAGTTCATCAAGCGTCGGCAGTGTTGATGAAAAGTTGCGCTATCATAAATTAGTTGTCAAGCTGATCTACGAGGATGAGGGTTGCCTTAATTTTAGCATCGGATCTCACTGCTGGTAGCTTATAGCTGGAGAACTGAAAGCACCAGGCAGTACGTTTCACTTAATTTCCCTTTTCCGAAGTCCTGTCACATGGTACGTGGGGACCACTGCCACCGGACTCTTAATATTACTAGTTTGCACCCTCCCATTTGTTTGAAACAGGCTCAATATAATTGTGGGTGAGCCTGTATCCTTATGGGGCAGATATTGTGCAAACATTTGCGTTCAGGAAATGAAAGTCGCAGACGGACTGGGAGCAGAGAGCCATTTCTTGTAGAGGATTTGCGGGGCAGGCAGCTGGCGTTTAGACTGGTAATGCAGACTTCACTTGAAGGCATACCGGTCATGTAAATATGACTGGACTTTCAGTTACTTCCATTCATTACATTTATATGACAATCGAAACCACAGATCGAATTTCAACCAATTCAATAAGGCACAGTCAGAGCACTGAAAGACTATTAAATGGATCCGAATAGGAATAATCGAATATGATGGTTTCAAGAATTTTTTCTGTGGCAAAGAACAAAATTGGCAGGAACAATTACCTTGAGGGGTCATATTGACACCATGGGACTATGTACGAGTAAGGTCCACCTTCTTCAGTTCGTTGGGTCCGACTAATACGCATGAGGTTCGCTATAGTCTATATTGTGACTGAAAAGTGAGAGTCCTGCATAGGAACGAAGTATTACCCAATAATGTCGCTAAAATGATCTGTCAAAATATGTGTCCAACCACTAACTCACATTTTTTCATTCATCTGTTCTTTTCTGACGGCATTTTTTTAAAGGTTAAGGAACATTGAAAAAAAAACGTATTATACGTATATATATATCTATATATTAAAAAAAAGAGTATCTCGAGTTAAATAGGGGCCGATTTCACTTCGCAATTTTTAGTTAAGTAATTCCGGGTCCCGTTCCCGGCACATAGAGATTACGATTGATTTTACGCTCGATAAGTATGAGAGATTATCATTGCAATGTGCGTAAGATGCGCGTAAAACTCTTTGTGGAACGGGGCTAAGTATCATACTTTAACATACGTTACAGATACCAATTACGCCCTCCCACTATAGATGTTCCGAAAAAAGTATACGGGGGCGGCGCAATGGTGTCCGCTATCAACGGATTGAGGCTCTCTAAGCGAAGAGTTTGAAGCTCTAACAGTATTCAAGGAGAAAAGTTGACCTTTCATCATTCTGGAGAACCCGTCATTCGCAGGTCCGAGGGTGTCTGTCCAAGCTTCACGTTTTTCGGAAATTTCCATGATTTAACCAAATTCTCATCGGCTTACACAAAACCACCACACTCAAGTACCACAACATAGTCGAAAAAAATGTGGTGATTTTGCGTCGTTTTCAACAAAAACGAACAGTGATTCCCAGAGTCTTCTATATTCCATATTTTTTAATCGTATGAAACTCACCGACACTAAGCATTGCTCAGGAATGGACTTGCCATAGTCCATATTTAGGGACAGGAATATGCTTTAATCCTAAAGAAACTATGAAAAGAAGATGTGTCTTTGAACTTCTATCCTGAATGTGCATTGGCATGACCTCCATATGAATCCTGCATCCGCATGCCAACCTATCACTATGAGCCGCTGCTGACGTTTGCCTGGAGTATAGTTACCCGATTTTAAGGCTTATATCCTTTCGTTGGAAAGAACGACATAACTTCGACTTCAGCCGACTTTCGATGACACTGGATAAATGAACTTGTTTCATCAGAGATAATTACTAGTAAGGCGCGTCACGAAGGTATGCGGTATGCAGCAAATGAAAAAAAAAAAGTTCTGACGACTGCCGATCAAATTAGTGTGCACTGGAGGGCAAGGCAAACAAAATGAATGAAAAACAAGCGCAAGTCGAAACGTCTCGAGACTGAGGACGGCCAAAATCCTGTGGCCGGTACACTGCAGGTCTTCACCAATCCACATTAACTGTTTGTTCACATTCAAATAATTGACCTTTACTGACAGCTGTCATAACCTTGGAATGGTTGAAACATGTCTACCGCATTGCCAAGATTTGCTATCAGTGGCCCAGCAAAAAGTTTACTCACAAATACATCATTCCTAGGCCTGAGTATTAGCTAAATCTAGCCTATCCAACATTAACTCAAATTAAACAACTCTCTTCTGGGTCCCAGCCACAATCTAGAGCGAGTTTTGAGCGAGATGTGTTGAGAGACAAATCATTTCCCCCCTGGACAATAGGTTTATTGTCAACTAGGCCACAGACCTGGACCTTCTGAGATAAGTAAACCACGTCTCGCAGAGGGATGGAAGTTATGGAAATTAAACCTGATCACAATGTCACAGAGAGCCTAGTAATGGACGTTGGAAATTGGGGTAATTAAGTGGATTTAATTAAAATCGAATCACACACTATGCTATACATAAATGTAACTTAGCCTAGCCAGTGCATGCTTCTCCACCCCGTTTCAAAATGATTGCAGTTACGGTTAAGAAGTTACGAATGAAGACTTAGTAGGGTATTAAACTGGATTAATTAAAATTACATTGCACTATGCAACAAAATATAAACTCAGCTAGCCAGTGGCATGCTTCATCCACCCACCAAATTTCAACCTGATCGCATTGTACGGTTTAGATGTTACGAATGAACTTGACAAGAACGGAAGAACGAACGACTAATGGAGAACGAAGGAACGAACGAACGCGATAAGGAAGAAGAGACATGACGGACTTGTAGGAGCTGCTTACCCGCAGCTAAAAAAATAATGCAGTGGATATATTGCCAAATAGTCAGATAGCTAGGGGAATTCCATTGCGGCGGAAACGAAATGAAAGTCAAAACCGTCCATATTATCCAGGTTTGTGTTTAGGTAGACAGGCTCGTTAATCGACTCAAATCGGAAGTCGTGTCCGCGTGGGCGATGACTGTTATTTTAAGTTATTCGATTGCCTGTTCACCACTGTGCGATACGATACGAGACATTTATCAGACGTTGGCTAGGTGATGAGAAAATATTTAAAAGTAACCGTATACCTGAACGATTAAATTGTTTTGCAATGCAGTAATTAACTCGCGCAATTTGCAATGAGGATTTATTGATAAAATCAGGGTTTTGATGAATGTATTGGGTAGTGACGTATCCAGGAAAGACATTGCATGGGCATCGAGTGGAGCTCATCGGCACTAGTGCCGCCATACATGGGAACCACGAAACCTTATTTTAGCCGAATCCATGCTGCCTCCCCATATACAATAGTCAGCGTGACAGTGAGGTAATGGGGAGCGGTCAGTTGCGTCGGCGTCCACAGTGTCATGTGACATGTAATAGGCAAGATATATGCGGTTGATATTGACTGGCGGAGTGAGGCGTGAACGCTCCAATGCTGAAATGGGAGCGGAGACTGATTGCTTTCGTTGGACACCTCACTTCGCGTCGTATTCGGGATATGATGTAATTGGATGGGTGTCCAGCGAAAGTGTAGACGGGGGATGATGAAGGGCAGCTGGCTAGATTCGTGATAGTCAAACTGCGCTTCTTTGGGCAGATGCGCGGCCTCCCAGTGGACGTGATCGCCCCGTGTTCTGTATCACGAGAGCCCTTGTTAGGGACGTTAGCCGGGGCGACGTAGATCTGTTGCTAGCTGGAGGGGGGGGGGGGGGGGTGAGGACAGACTAGCCTGGTCATTTGCTCAGAGGTGAGCGTGATTAGAAGCGGGGGTGGAGGCAGCTAAGGGGCGGCGATCTGGGTTAAATATGGGGGGGGGGGCATATGAGGGTTAGCACCATCTAAGCGGAGCGCCACCATGTGTTGTTCGAGTAGTGTACAAACCGAAATTTTTTCGTTTTACAGACCCCAGATGCAGGAAACGGCACTTCTGGGTATATGGAAAGTGCGCAACATCCCTAAAATTGTCATTTTTATTTCAAGGACATTCTTGAAGGAATGATCAATGTTTATTTCGTACAATTCGAGCCACTTTCGGTTGTTGACGCGTAGGGGACAAGAAAAAAAAAATGTTGTTCCGGACTCCCCAGATGCAGGAAACGGTATTCCCTGACCGTACGGCAGTAAGCAACTTCCCGAAAATTGGCAAAAATTTCAGAATCCATAGTTATAGACACGTTCTTGGAAGAACGGATCGTGTGTATATTCCTTACATTAGGGCCAGCCGCCACCTTCAGTGGACGCGTAGGGTACAAGGGAAATTTCGTTTTACAGACACCTAAAATCGGGAAAAAAAAGCCAATTCAATTCCGCGAGGTTTCCATTTTCAGTTTTGTTATTTGCTTCAAGGATAAAATATATACATATTGTTATAAACAGGAAATATAATCAGTATATAGACATAATTAAAAGAGTAATTAATGTTAGATTTAAAAAAGGAAGACTTGGAAGGTAAGAGAAAAAAAGGAATAAAAAAAAGCGACTATAGTAAGTCATCTAGAGAACCATTTTGTAGATAAAGTGCGCAAGCACGAGTAAATAAAGATATTTTGTACACATTTGATTCTGTCTTTGAGGCTGTTATTGCCTTATTTATCAGGTTGTACCTCGTGGTTCCCTGAAGTAAAGCCGTTGGAGGCATTTGATGCAATGAAGGTCTTTCATTGCTCTGTATGCACTTAACACATTCTCAGTATTGTTCACAGTACTCAGAAAAAAAATATAATCTATATTAAAAATTTCGGGGAAGTAGTTAAAAAAAAAAGAGATTCTCTTCTTGTCTTGTAATAATAGGATAGTAACAGGAAGAGACAGCATATATATAAATTGGTTGTGTGGTAAGGTTATTGGCAACAAATGCTCTTTCCAAATTCATGAAACCTGAAAATATGGAATATATAGGACAAAGTTGAAACAATGCAAGTACATCGTTCAGATTCTGGCTTATGGGAGCTGTGAAACTTAGGTTTATATCAAGACAAACACCTGATACACAGTATGGTGAGTCCGTTCTATAATCTGAATGAAACCAGTTGTATCAACCATGGCTCTTGTCAACCCTTGAAAATCTTGGATTAATCGATTAGGAAGTACTGTTGTTGCCTTGGATATCGTAGTATCTGCATAGACGGAAATATGTCCAATGGAAAGCCGTATTTTGAGGTTCAATGGGGCTCCACAGTTAAACACAAATGCCGCTAACGGTAAACAATCTCCGGATATAGCACGTTTTAGGTTTGTATTGATCAAAAATACGTTGGGATATGAAATATAATACATGATACTATAATACAAGATATTAATCCCGCCTAATAATCACATGTATCGTCAATTACTGGCCATTAATTTGATGACAACGTTCCGTGTTTATTTTGGAAAAAACTAGGCTCGTTGCCTCGCGCACAGGTAAATTTGACTTGCCAACATAATATGCCTCTCTAATTTTCCAATTAACTTACGGTATTGGGAATTAATTCGACGATATAAAATATGACATGCACAAATCTGAAAGGTTAGGAAACATTAAAAATTATATGTGATGACACATTAGCTTAATAACTATGATAATATCAATATGTGCTGCGATGAGAGCGCCGCATTGAATATTACAAATATCACGTTAGCAACCCCCATGCATGGGGGAAGACCGTGGAACATTTCTGGTGCGATTTTATATCGATGTCTGATTGGGACCTAAAACGCCAAGTCTGTTCCCATTTGGTCACCAATCAGAATAAGTTTTAAATAGGCAGTTAGACCAAAAGGGCTAATCTATAGACAGTTAAAACTGGATTCAATAGAATACAGAGTTTTCCAAGATGCATTCTTTGTACACCCACATTGCATCTAAAATTGTGAAAATTTTACCGATTCTCCATTGAGAATTCCTTCGAAATATTTTTCAGTCGAAAAAATGCCGTGCTACGTTACATGATAGGATATCGCTTAGGCATTGGACTGTGAGAAAGAGTGGAATATCATCTTCTGTTATTGAATAAACTGGAGCGATAGATTTACAGGTTACAGAGATATTGTTAATTCTAACGAATATTTGTGTCCGTAAAAAGAGGGAATTACACATGACATTACTGTTTGGTTTAGCCAACAGCAAAAAAGCGCGGTTAGTTACGTAGTGTAATTTAAGCCTTTGACAAAAAAAAATTATTATGAATCAAAGTCTAAATACACGCATCAATACATGACATCCCTTCCCTGTAGGCAAACTGATTTATATCTCCATGAATATCAATAACTTCGATTATTTGTGGCACGATTCATTTGTTTGTGCAACCCCAAAGTTTGAAACTGACAACTGGCAATATCAAGTGGTCTATAGTCATTTACCGTTTGTGGAGTTGACACGTGGGTACGGGGCAGGTATGGGCATTGTCATAAAGCTGGATTTCACATCGTTCAGTAGATTCGTTAAACATTGTTGTTAAAAAGCCAGATAGTTCATCGCACCATCATTTGTACACCCACTAGGCTATATTGTCAGAGCCACCAGCTTATACCATTTTTCACAGACCTGAAGTACTGCCTGACGTTCTCCTCCTCAAATCTTGAGGCTCTCATTGTTTGTACGATCAAGCAGCAGGGGTATGTCTAGCGCTATAGAGTTGTATTATGTAGGCAGTTAGAAACCGTCTCTTAAAATTGGCAATAATTTTAAGAAATTTGATTTCAAGAAGAACGTTTTCTGAAGGAACTAATGAGTTTTGCTTATTCCTCTACAATTTGGGCCAGCATAGTGTCTCGAATAGGTTACAAGGGAATTTTGAAGACGTACGGAATCCCTAGAATGCCGGCAACGGTACTTCCAATGTTTGTGGCAGTAAGCAAGCAACATCCCCAAAAAATTGGACAATAAATTTATGAAATGTATGATCGAGAAACAATCTGAAGGAAAAAAAAAATTGCATCTACGTTTATTCATTACAATTCGCGCCATCATCAGTTGAAGCGTACCGTACGAGAAATGTCTCACAGGAAAAACCCCTCGATGCAGGGAGCAGCACTTCCCCCGCGGATTGTGGCCGTTTGCAATCACTGAAATTGCGTTAATTTCCGAAAAATGCATGATGTTACTCCCTTACATTTCTTCAGTGGTCTCCATTCCTCAAATAGCCAAGTCTTAGAGATATTCCATCGGAGGACCCTTCCAATTGGGTGGGGGACGGCCCGCAGATTGAAAATTTGCTGAACATCCACTGTTGGAAATTGGTATTTTCGGGCATTTGATTAAAAGGAATTGAGCCAGTCACTGACACTTTGGTCCATTTTTTCAGATTTTTCGTTTCCGTTCAGATTTCTCATGTCTCAGAATTGTTTTCGCCCCGCTCCGCCCTGTGTAGTTCCATACGTCAATCACGCGTAAACAATTTCCATACTAATGTGCACGATCCCATGCTCTGTTGTTTTTCGTTACTTATAGTTTTCATCTTCTATTTAAAAGACAGCACGTACGGCTGGCAAAGCCAATCTGAACACTAAGGACAGAAGTAGAATGAAATGTGTGGATGGTAAGAAAACACGAATCAGTTGGATTACGGACATTTGTTTTTGTAGGGGGGAGGGGGGGGGGGGGGGGGGGGGGGTGCAACAGAATCAAGGCCACAACAAGTTCTCTACCACTTGAAGATGACACGTATGGACAGAAATCATATTTGCCAGAATCTGACAAAGTGATGTACCGTGGGCCTATGTATTATACAGGTAACGAAAAAAAAGAGAGGATAACAGGGGGGCAGCGGATTTTTTTTTTTGCATTACGGGCCTTCTCAACATAAAAATTTAAGCAATCTAATAAGAAATTTGAGTTGATTAGTATGGCCCGTACTGGGACATATGATTATAGGAATTTTTTTCACCAGTCGCAAAATAATAGGAGGGGGGGGGGTTATTTGAATTATTCTCCCCCAATAAAAAAATAAAAAAACAAGATCCGAAACATTGGATGAATAGTTGCATTTTCAAAGAGTGGTATCAGTTTTGAAATTAAGATCTCTGTAAACGATGGTTGCTGGGGGGGGGGGGGGGGGGGATAAAATCTACGATTCCCTGAAATATTCAGTGGTGGGCATGCACTTACATCCCTGGTAAAAGCTGTGTTTCCACGAGTAGAATGCCGGCGCGAGCGGGCGCGAGCGCTGGAGCGGGCTCGGACGCGGACGCGATGATCTGTTTCCACGAGCGGACGCGGGCGGGCTCGGAGGCGGGCGAGGTGTTGTACCTGATGTCATTGCTTCTGGTGTATTTACTTTCCACCCACACGTCAAAAGGTGTATTCAGCTCTGAGTCCTAATTTCAGAACTCGAACACTGAGTTTATTCCTGAACACCGCGTCGGAGTGATGTTCGAATTTCGATGCGTTGTTGAGATGAGGCTGATGTTCAAATTGAACCTTGTGTTTCACATTTGGAAGGACAACTGCAGACTAAATTATAAAGGTTGATGTATTAGCTGGCAGAAAACTGAATTGCGTCAGTCCAACCCCCAAGTTCATACTACTTTTCCGTTACGGAGTTCAGTCCTTTGAAGTGGCAATGATGCCAATACTGAATGAAATGTCATACTTGCACAACCCTGCAGCAAACAGCTTTGATTTCTATTGAAATCACACATTATTTTCACTTTTATTTTTTAGTTTAGCATTTATCTATGGAGAGGATTGGTGTGTGGGTTTGTAGGTGGTGATGGTTACGTTGGTGAGAGATTAAAGACACAAACTTCTGCTAAATTGTTGATCATTCCACAAAATGGTAACAATGAAATACATGACATAACTTCCTGTCCAAGTTTGACGTCATGCGTTCTTGCGCATTAGGCTCCCCCGATTACTCTGCATGCCAGGCAAACTTCGAAGGCCCAAACTCCCATAGGAGCTTTCGTATTGAAATGTGGTTTGGACCTTTAGATAGAGTTTTCCATTCCCCACGATATCACATCTGTTGTATGCAAGCCTGCATTGGTCCTTAAACCATGGTACAGGGCCCGTAGTCGAGGGATACGCGGGGGAGGGGGATTTGTGGAACCTATTCCTATCAGTTAATTTCCTTTCCCCTCTCCGTCTCGCTCTTGTCAAATGCTCAACGTCCTTCTTTAGCCAGATGTGACTCAGTATTACATTTCGGGCGCCCTGAAATCGGTTGAACTGAGAACTTGTCAAGGCCCCACCCCAAAAGAAAAACAACTCCCAATAAATATGATTATGAGAATGTTCGAAAAATCATGCCCTTGCTCTGTTGGGCAGAGGAAATCGCTATATAAGCAGCACCATTCACTGGCTGTGTTCTTCAACTATACCTTCAACACGTGGGGCCCATGTAGTTTAGCTATGTTCTTCAGTGCACTTTGGATGATCTAGGCTACAAACTGTCTCATTATAATCCGTGGGAAATTCCCCGAATGATTGCCAAATACTCGCGTATACTCGTAATACCTCGCGAGAACAAACTTGAGTCTTTCATCCCGCCCATTGTTCGAGTAGCCCAATATGAAAACAATCACTTAGGTGTAATTGTAAGTTTTTTTTTGAGCATGCCCAGAGTCAGTCTGCTGTAAGCTGACCTCCTTTGGGTACGAATATACGCTGAGGCACCTACGAGTGAGAAAGCAGTACTGGATCGAAGATTATGCACACGTGGACACACAGTTACTATAACAGCAGGCGTAAAGCCATAACTTTCAATTCAACCAGCATAAGCATTAAGTACGTTTTTGCATATGCAGTTTAATGGCAGGCTTCTAAGCATTAGGTTGAACATTGAAGGGTTCTGAATCAATGGAGCACGAGTTTGTGTGTACAAAGACATAACGGAAGCAGAATGACTATGGCTATCTCTGAGTACGTAGCCCTACTATGATGGCCTATCTTAGAAAGGTTAGGGAGGTGTGTGGGTTTCGCTTGAACACAGGACCTAGTCTTTCAATTCCTCTGGTTTATCAGCGCTTGCGACGGCGGGGAATTCAAAGGTGCATTGTGTGCTTGGGTCTATCCCTACCCCCCAACCCCCAGGAATAATGGAGAATTAGGATTATTTCCACAGTGGAATTCTAATTGGGGGATGTCGCGGGTAATACTTGTCTAACACTTCGAAAGTCATTCGTAATAAACTGTCTTTCCAGCACCAGCCCGATACTCCAGGAAAAAGTAGGCCCGTAAACACAGGTACAAACAACTGTAAAGTGTTCATGCCCCTACACAACGACCTATAATACCGTCAATCATATTTCGAATTGAATTATTTGGCAATTGCTATGGGTTGGGGGGGGGACTACAGCTCGCGCACTGTGGGGGGCTGCGCTCCCCTCCTGCTAATCTAACCCGAGGCCCATAAATATTGAAACAAAGAGTATCTATGCGATTCACATATTGAAACCTAATAAGTACACATCCTGTTAATGAACGGAAGAAGGTGGATGCCGAATTAATAGGACCTGAATAGCAGGTTGTTATTGTTGAAATAGAATGGCACGAGTTAAGTGTTCGGTAATTCGATAATGGACAAGTATATAAGGCCGCTCATTGTGGGGTATGGCGGTACGTACTGTCTTGTTGTTGGGTTGGAAGTTTCCAGCTGGCTGACAAAGCCGTATTGACAGTATCATTCGTAAAACGGTTATGAATCATTGAATGTAACCGATTACGCTCCGACATTGCTTGGAATGTCCAAGATCACACTTTACTGTTACTTGCAACGATGATACATTACCAGGTTTTCTGACAACTGCGTCTCCAAACCAAGAGAACAAACCGCCATCGTAATTCACTTCGCCATTCACTCGCATCAGGGCTTTACAATGACAACCTGTGCCGCTAGGGGCCGTTTCATTGCGCTTATTGTTTTATTTTTTGTTTTTAGTGCTTGTTGTAATCGCTCGTTGTAAGAGTTAGTCTTGTCTTTTACGATTTTATGTTCAATCTTAATTTCCTCATCAGGGCGATACAATTTATACGTATTTACTCACAGTGCTGAATGACTGGTTGTGCCATCTCACGTAATTGCCGCAAGTGGGTGTAATCGGGAGATGCCTGTGTTATATTTTCATATTCATGGGGCATCGTGTTCAATGCGTTGCTGGCACTTGATGCGATAATCAACTTCAGTATCGCAAGGACACGCAGAGGACCTGTCACGGTCGAGGGGGGGGGGGGGGGGTTGAGGTCGGAAGAGAGTTCCCGCTCTCCAGCAATATCCTCACCCTTCCATTGGCAAATCGTATAATTTTGGGCCCCTCAGAAAGTAGACAACAACATGCTGCCTGCAATAAACTGTCTACTGACTGTAAATTATATGCTCACGTTGGTTCATGAGGGGTTCATGACCCCCGTGTCCTACCGCTTAGGCCTAAAAGGCCTTGTTCGGCCTCCACCGCCGCCCCGAATTTTCCTTCGCGCCGACATATTTTTATTACTTTCAATATTCTTTTAATTTCTTGTTTACCTTGCAAAATTATTACATTTCCGTCACAGAAAAAACTCCCCTGTTCGATCGTGTCGTCTTAACACACATTATACACCCATTCAACACATACTGTGGAGCATTGCCAGGTCCGTTACGGCGAGACTCATCGATCGAAACGTTCATTTATCGTTACCCTGGCCTACTACCCTTCGAGGCTATTTCCTTCCTCGCAATACTACCCTGACTTACAGTTTAAAAAAAGTTTTTCGTAGCCTAGAACAGGAAACGTTGGAGCCGCGCGATGCACTGCGGCGCTATGTAATCTTGGAAACGTTCATCACACGGATCAAATCACTGCCTGGGCGACCACTGCCGGCGACGATGACATTTATCACACGTGCCAGACGTGCACTACCTTCCTAAACTTTGGATCACTATAAGTTTTTGCAACTTCACACCTGAGATGTAAGAATTGTAAAGTTTTTGCAATAAAATTTCTGAATGAAAAGCCACAATCATTGCAACAGACATAGGAAATTTGAGCATAATACTCCACATCCGTGTGACTGTCAAATTCCTGTCCAAGAAAATAAATCTTTAGCCCCTATACAAATTTTACTATTGTTCTCATACAAATGTAAAAAACAAAAAAAAAGCAACGCTATGAGAGCGACAACACAGTGTGGGGCTGATAGCACTTCTCCGAAGTATATTTCTTGCAACTCGCCGAGCGTGCGCGCCCGGTCACCACTCAAGTAGGTGTAATACTACACTGTTGCCGATCACTAGTAGGCTACTACCATGGTCTAACATGTGGGCGTCGTACACGCTCGGATTCTGTGTAAACTCGGCGTTTGAATTATTTATGACCGAATTTGCATGTTGTGACACTTCTACCCTGAAGAAGTTTTTGATCACCACTTAGGGCCGTGTGGAACAAAAAGATTCATACTACTTCTGAAATATATGAAAGTCGCGGAGTCACAAATGGCCCATAGACGTTGATAATAGGCACAGATGAATTGGTGTCAACCTTGGCCGTGGTTTTGTTTGCCTTAGCGCACTTCCGGTCACGGTTTTGCCTACTTAAAAACTTTTGTACTGTACGGTTGAGCGGCAAACTGAAGCTCCTGATGCAGCTAGTACTATTAGTCCTGAGGAACGAAACGCATTTAGTGTCCTATTTTCACATGTTAGTATGTGCGAATCTGCGTTCCAAAGAAAAAAAAGAAACAAAAAAATTACGCACCACCTGTCGCCATTTTTCAGGGGTCTGGCGGACAACAAGACATCTTTTTAGGCCTTAAAATGTTGGCTATATCCAAAGTGATTACGATTCGATCAAGTAACATTGCTGTTTATTCCTAACATAATCTTCGGCCATTCTCTCTTCATAGTTTAGAAACCAGACCATCAGACCAGACTGACCAGAGATGTTTCCTACGTTATTTAAAAGTGCTTTTGGTCCTTTTGGCCCCTGTATTTGGTAATCCCAATATATTTTTTAAAAAACCTTATTGCATGTTTGTTGGAGCAGTGCTAAACACATTGAACAATAGTTTCCCTATGGAGATGAGATTTCATGGACAACATCTCAAGAAAGCCAATACACGAAAAACGTTTCTAACGAAAGTTTTTGATACCTGACGAAGTCAGAGGATCTGTGCAGTCCGGACAGTGTGCGTGCTGGAGTGTGATAGTGGTGTGTGTGACACCTACCTCTGTTAACACGATATAATCAACCCCATTTGGCGTATGGATTCAAGTCATACTAGGTATATGGTTTTCCCCATAATGAGTACGGTACATGACATCCCTATTGTTTTGGGGTCAGGTCAAAGGGCCATCTGAGGTCAAAACCGAGAATAAAGTCTGAAACTCGTGTTAAAACGATAGTTCCAGAATGCCTGGTCCGATCTGCGGTTGAAATTTGTAGCTTCTTATGGGGAGTGCAAGAACCTGTTGTTTGTTGGAATAGCTGTAAACTGTTAATTATGTTGAGCTGCAAGCTGCTGGCTATAGTTTCTCACTCTTCGCAATAGCAACTTCAAGCACTCACCTCGAGTATTCAGTCCAAGTGTGGAGCCCTCATTTCGTGAAGATAGGCATTGATTGAGGAGGGCTACTGAATAATTAGTAGCCCGTTCCCCGGACCGATGAACGACTTCAAGGCTTCTTGGTTAAACTTCAATGGAGGGACTGAGGCTGGTTCGGGGTGATTTGATCCAGGTCTTCAAATTTGTCCATAGCTTTGGTTTTGCCTTCCTTAACTCCTTTACGTTTCCCAATGTGACTACTACTCGTGGGCACCACCTCAGGCTTCGAGGTAGTCGCTGTAGATTGGATTGTTTTTTTTACGGAAACACTTCTTTTCACATAGAGTCATCAACGAGCTGGAATAACCTTCCGGAAATGTTGTTTTTTCTAGTGTGTGAATAGACCCTCCAGAACGCCCTCGATTCATTCTTTAAAGTTTTGGGCAAATTAGTAGCTTCGGGCGTTGCATTTTGGGGGTTTGTGGTTTTATTTCAAGGGTCGTTCATGAGGACTATGTCCTTCTTGCCCTTCCTCAATCACCTAAGGTTAAACTACTGTTGTTGTGCATACCGTGGGTCATATTGAAATTGGGAAATTGTGAATTGATAATTTGGCAAATTTCAGCTTGTAACACAATAACTCCGAATCCCACCTGATGGATCAGCTATACTTGGTATATTGGTTCTCAGCACGAGTAACATGATTCCCTATTGTTTGGGTTCAAGGTCAAAGTCATCTGAGGGAAAAGAGGTCAAGTATGCACAATCGTGTTAACAGATAAGTCCAGAATCTGGTCCGATCGAGTTGAAATTTCGTAGGCAGCTTTCTTATGGAAAATACAGAACCCTGTTGTTTTTTGTGTAGACCGGAGTCATGTTTAGGGAGAGAATTGGGAATTGCGCAAAAATTTGATATTTTGGCTATTTCGGTTTTGTAACATAATGGTAACTGATCCCCCTTGGATTGATAAAGCGAGATTTGGTCTGTGAGTTCCCCACAAGTTGATATATGATCCTATTGTTTTGGTGTTAGGTCCAAGATCATCTGAGGTCAGAGAGGTCAATTGACCCAAAATCTTGTTAGGGCAATAAGTTGAGAATGGGCCTGGTCTGATCTTGCTGAAATTCATTATGCAGTTTTGTTTATGGGAATGAAAGAAACTGCAGCTTCCTTGGTATCAGCTTCCTAGGAAAAACAAGAACACCTACGTTTTTGTCTCTCCCCTGAATAAATCAGGAAGACATAGTGGGTCCCTATGGCGTGTGTGTGTGTGTGTGTGTAAATGTGTGTTTGTGTTGGTGTGTGGGGTGCGTCTCGTTAGCACTGATGTCTCACCACCGTGAGGCCGATTATTAAACGAACTTTGGTGTGTATCACCGGGTGGGTGTACACAATCTGATTAGATTTTGGCAGCAAAGTCATATGTTGGGTGAGTAGCTTATTTTATGTAATTCCTTTTTGAAGCATCGTTTGCAAGATACGGTCGCAGAACGTATGTGCTACAATTATGTAGTTTGCTGTAGGACCTTGATGACAGTTAGATGAACTGATTGATTTCACTGAAATATGTTCTTAGGTGATCTAAGTTGCTAAAATTTATGCGATTTTCCAAGTTTGACGGATTTTCACGGAACTTAGGGGATGTGGTCTACATGGTTCCCGAGAAATTCAAAGTGAATTGAAGTCGGGTCACGGAGGTCATTTAATGGTCTAATTTGAGTTTCATGCATTTTTGAAAATTCGTTGGATTTCCACAAACTGGTAGATGTGATCCACCTTTGATCCAGATAATTTTGGAGATACAGCTAGGGTATGGCAGAGGTCATTGTATGTGCCGATTTGCATAAGATATTCCAATTTCCAACTTGGAAGAATTTCGCCAAACATTCAAGTAGGTATGGTCTCCAGTTAACATTTTCTGGATCTGATGTTGTTGATGTAAGGATTTGAATTCCATCATATAATAGCTTTGTTAGAATAAGCCGAGGATACGAGTACCATGCTCCTGTGACATTTTTCTGCCGTTATAAGCTCATTTAGCTGCCAAAAATGGCATAATTTATTCCATTTTCCAATTGGTAAGAATTTTGCCGAAACTTAATAGGTATGGTCGTTAACATTTTCTGAATCTGATGTTTTTGATGTACAGGAATTTGATCGAATCCCATCATATAATAGCTTCTGTTAGAATGAAAGCACTAAGGAAGAGTAAACCATAGCTTCTCTGACAATTGTGTTGTGTATAAGCTGCACAAACAAACCTTCTCCTTACCCAACCAATTTGAATAGATTGAGGAGAATCGAAAATACTGTTGTAAAATTTTCCCCCTTGCTTCTTGCCTGGGGACTGGGGACAAATGTGGAGTTTCCTAAAGATATATTTTGGGACCATCTTGACTGCTGCGTGGGATAGTTTGTTGGTGTGTGGGGGAGCGGGGGAGGGGTTTGCTGCCTGGCAGGCCGGAGGGGGGGGGGGGGGGAGGATGTCCTGGCTGCTTGGAAAATACAAGGCAATGGATATTGAAAGGAAATGAGTTTAAAAGGCAAAGAAGCCCGGGACTTGCTAAGGGATTGGACATTTCAAGTTGAAGTTGGGGTCAAAGAAGTGAATTGACAGAGTGATATATAAAACGTCATTCAAATTTGGGTATTTGGGAAGAGTGTTGTGTGTAGTGAATAATCGAAACCACCGATTAGCGCAACCAGGCGAGACAATTTTGGTGATTCGCCGTGGTGGTTGTGAGATGGGCCAGTGTTTGGAGAATGGGGATATTTGGGACAATTTAACTTTAGCTTTCTAACAAGACCTCCTTTGCATGGATGTAGTTCATTACTGTAGTGAGTCCCTATTCTGAGTACTACAATGATTCCCCATTGTATATCTTGATAATGCTCTTAGTTTGACCAAGTAGGATACAGTCAAGGAATCAAATTAAGTCTTTGGGCTTTTTTTCTGGTTTAGATTTACTTCTAATTCAATACGTTTAAAAAGGGGTTTTTTTCGAAAGTGAGGGCGCCACTGGACTTGCTGGAGTCGACTTGCACAGGACCAACACCTACACATTTCATATATCACACTGGTATACGAACCGCCCGTACCGCAATTATGTGTGTTACCTAACACGGAACCAGCTGGAAAATCTGGAAATTAATCTCTAGCTCTAACAAAGTCACACATCAATTCTATATCATTTGAGCAGTCTACGAGCGATAACCTTGTTAGAGGTGTTGCGTCCAAATGGTCTTGGGTCTGTTTCTGTCGTTTGTGTTCATTAAACCGGTTCGCAATAAGAACGAACCCCGCTCAATCAACATGTTATTATGTCGTTCTCCTGTATCCTCCATACTTGACGTTTCTTCAAATATGGATATTGGCGTCTAAAGGAGAAATGTCAGCCTCTAGTAAGCTCTCTATTCGCCAGCGGGACTGGCGGGGTTTAGTACACAGTAATCTCCGTCTGCCACGAGAGGCGGCCTCTCTTACTAAATAAGTTCTTTTAAGTTTGGATAGGTCGGTAATCATTTTCTACATATTTTCTATCCGGTATATGCCTAGCCTCAGTTCTGCTGTGTTAGGAGAATGCACTTTCAATATCCAGAACAGGCCCACGTATTTCCAGAGAGTATTCCTATGACATCTAGAAACATACCTTTTTCAACCCTCTCACTCTAACGCGCATGTGATGATCAAATACGGATTTACCGAATTTCCCGTTAAGATAACTCAACTCAATGGTACGGGTATTAAGGCGTTAGTCCCTCCATCCTGGACACGTGCTATTAAAAACATGAAATACTCTGCTGCACGCTGAAAGTCAACGACCTTTTGCTCACTTCACGTGACCCCCCCGGTATTGCGGCTTGAGAATTCAAAATGTGGTGGCTGATATATTTGTTCATACTTGTATCACCCTCGGCCGTAAATGTTAATGGCAATCATCTCTCATACCTGCATAAACCGTAAGCCAAAAGGCCCGTGTTCCTTTGCTCATTTCTGACAACCTGTGGTCAGACACAAGAACAAAGGAACCTTGTACGCTCATCATGGGCTACCAGTAGGTGACATGTTGTTATCTTTAATCACCAGTAGGGTCCTGACTCTCTGCACTCTTATAATAAAGCTACAACACTATTTCAACTTAATCATCTTCATTTCAACTATTTTCCAAGGTTTTGACTCTGGTGACCCCTCCCCTGACGTAACATAATGGAGCCAAATGTATCATATATTGAAACACATATACGGAGTAATGAGCTTCATCATCTTGGTGGGGTGGATCTATTACAGTTACGAAGCGGAAATAGCCAAATTCCCTCTGTCGTCAGCTGTTTTTGCCTTGATTTTCTGCCTTGGGCCTGCGTTGACCTCAGATGTCTTCTGACTTGACCCCAACTCAATAGGTGCAGGTGCTCTCATACGAAGTATGAGTTTCAATCCAACCAGGTAAAGTGGATATTTGGCAAATTTTAGCTTTGTATACACGATAAGTTCGAGACCCCACCCCTGATGGATGAAGTTCGTACTTAGTATTTTCGTGTTTCCCATGATGAGTCCACGAATGAACCCTATATGTTTTGGGGTCAGGTTGCGAAGCGTCCTCTGAGGTCCCAGTAGGTCGAGTCGGAAACCGTGTAAAGCCAATATGCCCGAAGGGTTGGTTTGATTAATTTGAAATTAGGTGCATAGCTCTCTTATGGGAAGTGCCGTATTGCTTCTGTTTAGGTCTTTTTCTAGTTGGGATTGACGAATTGTAAAAGCGATATTTTGGCCAATTTAAAAGGATGAATGATCTCATACTGGTATGTATGTTCCCCATTATTTACAATGAACCCTATTGTTTTTGGTTCAGTTCAAGGGTCCTCTGACGGTCATGCAGATCGAGTGTGAAAACCCTTGTAAACCCATTATCCAGATGGTTGTCTTACAAGGTGATATTGGGCCGTGCAGCTTTCTATGAGGAGTACAGACCTCCTTGTTTTGGTCACAGTTGGGGTTGATTTTGCTAAAAATGAAAATTGGAATCAATATTTTGGACAACTTTGGCTTTAAACCCGATAACTCGATTGCGACCCCACCTGGTTGATAAGCTCATCTGGTATTTGTGTTTCCTCAGATAATCCATGCATTTCATGACGCCCTATTGTTTTCTGGGCAGGTCAGAGTCATCTACGTCATCAGTGACGCAAAGTGGTGAAAACATCGAACACAAATAGTCCAGAATGGTTGTTTCTGATCAGGTTGTCATTTGTGTGTAGCTTTCTATGGGGAGTAACAGGACCCTATTGGTTGTTTGGTAAGGTTTGGGGGGTGATTTTTGCTCACAATAGACTTGTAAAAGTCATATTCTTCTTGACAATTTTTGACTTAAGTTGAATTAGTTGAAAATTAGTTGAAAGTTGGTGTATAGCGTTCTTATGGTAAGTACAGGAGCCCTATTTTTTTTTGGTTGAGGTCTTAGGTGAATGTTTGTTGAACATTGTAGAATTGTGAAAGTCGATATTCTGGCAGTTGGCATGTAAAAAACCACGATAACTCGACCCCCCTGAATGGATGAAGCTCATACTTGGTATGTGTGGTTCCATGATGGACTACATGAACCCTAGTGTTTTGGGTCAAGGTTCAGAGGTTCATCTGACCTCGTCATATGTCAAAGTCTGAAAACCTGGTAGGTTGTTGGTGAATTTGGGCACAAAAATTAAAAATTTGAAAAAGTCAATAATTTTGTGGCCAATTTGGCTTGTTGAACACTATAATCTCTATCACCCCACCTGGATGGTGTTCATATTATTTCCTTTGATATGTACATGAACCTATTGCTTTGGGGTCAGGTCAGAGCACTCTGATGTCACCAGATGTCAAATTCTGAGACCCTTGTAAACACGATGAGTCTAAATGGTGGTCTGTCGTTTGACTTTGTGTGTGGCTTTCTAGGGGAAGTACGAACCCTATGTTTTGGTATATGTATGTTGGTGGGTGAATTTTTGCCTCGAAAATTGTAAAAGGAAAGTCAATATTTTCGCCACTTTTGCTTGTGAAACGATCAACTCGATCAACCCACCTGGTTGGAATGGAGCGCATTCTGGTATGTGTGTCCCATTATGAGTGCTACAGTTCCTGACCCCTATTTTTTCGAGGCAGTTTAAGAGTCATCTGACGTCATGAGATGTCAAGTCTGAATAAAACCTTTTAAACACATCAATTTAGAATGTGGGCGGATTAAGTTGGAATTTGTGTGTATCGCTTTCTTATGGGATTACAGGCTACCCTATTGTTTTTGGTTCAGGTCGGGGTGAGTTTTGGTCAAAACAAAAAGGAAACTCTGATATTTTGGCCAATTTTGGCTGTGCCCGATTCTCGACCCCACCTGGATGGATGAAAACTCATACATTGGTATGTGTGTTACCCATGATAGTTACATGGTCATATGTTTTTCGAGTCAGGTGATGTCGTCTGAGGTCACCAGAGGTCAAAGTATGAAAACCCTTGTAACACGGATAGATCGTGTTGACATTTGGTGTGTAGCTTTCTATGGTGATTACAGAACCCTATTATTTTTTGGTATAAGTTGGGGGTAATTTTTGCCTCGAAATATAAAATTTGTGAAAAGTCATATTTTGCTAATTTGGCTTGTAAACCGAAATCTTGATCGACCCCCACCCGGTTTAATGAATCCTCATACTTGTGTGTGTTTCCCCTGATGAGTACATGCAAACTTGTCCACACGATACGTCCAGAATGGTTGGAATGATCGGTTTAAATTTGGTTTGTAGCTTATTTATGGGGATTACAGAACCCTATTGTTTTTGGCTCTAAACACGAATAACTCGATCGACCCGCACCTGGTGATGAAGCTCATACTTGGTATGTGTGTTCCCATGAGAGTACATGCAGTAACCATGATCCGAGCTCTACACAGTTGTGTTTGGGTCAAGTAAGAGGTCATCTGACGTCATCCGTTGACATTTTTGCCAGTTTGTGGAACGTCATATATTGAACAATATTGGCTTGTAACCAACGATAACTCGCACGACCCCACCTGGTTGTTTGAAGCTCATACTTGGTTGGGTGTGTTTTCCCCATGCTCAGTACAAGTTAATTTCATGAACCCAATTGTTTTCGTGTCAGGTAAGAGGTCATCTGACGTGCATCAGAGGTCATAGTATGAAACCCTGTATACACCATAAATGTAGAATGGTTGGTCTGAGTTAAGTTGTAATTTGGTGTGTAGCTTTTATGGGGAGTACAAGGGACTCTAGTGTTTTTTTTTGGTTTCAGGTCGGTGAATTTTGTCAAACAAAAATGGAACCGCTGATATTTTGGCCAATTTTGGCTTGTAAACACGATTACTCAGACTCCACCTGGATGGGTGTAGCTTATACTTGGTAGGTCTGTTCCCCATGATAAGTAATTGCTCCCTATTGTTTTTCGGGGTCAGGTCAGATTCGTCTAAGGTCACCATAGGTCAGTATGAAAATTTTGTCAACCATAGATCGGGTTGACATTTGGTGTGTAGCTTTCTATGGTGAGTACAGAAATCCCATTGTTTTCGGTAAGGTTGGGGGTGAATTTTGCTCTAAGATTGTGAAAAGTCACTAGTTTGGCCAATTTCCACTTGTAAACACGATAACCTCGACCCCACCTGGCTTGATTGATTGTACGGGTGAGGAAGCCAATTTGACCCATCATGGAACCCTAACCGAATTTTTCTGATCGTGGATGAGCACCGGCGACAACTCGCCTTTCTCTTCTCGACTAGTTCGCAGATGATAATCCCTGCTCCCGGACTGGCCCAATTTTAACGTCCCCATCCGAAACGACGATCATGACCAGGATCTGACAACTTTTCCTCAAACGCTGGAGGAGCGCCGATGTTGGACGCGACTGCTCACAGCCGACCGACTAACCTATTGCAAGTGCCCCCAAAAGTCTAAAAACCGTGAATTTAGTGTGTAGCTTTTTTTTCTTATCAGAGTAATGCAACCGCGATTGGTTGGTTGGGAAAAATGGGGAATTTTGTCAGACGTTAGTCTGTCCATAATGAGCTCGTACCATCTCCCATTTGTCCTTTGTGTCTGGCTATGGGTTGTCAGCAAGAGTCAAGGAATCACCCAGGACTGAGTGGGCGACATAAAAACAGAACATAGCGAGACTGAGTAAAAATGAGGTGATCACCAGATATGGGAATTCACCCTGGAGAGCATTGGCTATCTTAGTATTAGTAATGTTTGCAATGTTTTCAATTTCAGATTGGAGTTGACGTGCCATCTCCTGTCTTTGGGAGCTCGATCAATCAGTGACAACACAGTGCGAACTTCATGGATTCGAAACAATCCACTGGTACAACGCTATCGGCGACACCAGCGTGTCCGGTCCGCCACATGGAAAGAACAACAGGAGGACAAGAGAAAACTCAATCCAGCGAGGGAAATACCACCTCACACTGACAACGGTAACCTAGTGATAAGGAATGGCGACAGTAAAGACGAGCGAGTGTCCAAGGTTCATTGCCATGGACGGGGCCGGTAGTACTGGGAAGCTGCATGTCGACCTATCATATACGGTGTGTGCTACTATTATAGATATAATATATATATATTATAGATATATATATAATATATATATATATTATCATATCATCTCATATCATATCATATCATTGGCGCTCAGAACGCGATTCGTGTAACCTCTACTTGTGTGAACGAATAATTCAGTACTGTATAAGATGTAGTGGACTGTAGTTTGAAAACGAATTGTTTAATATTTCATCTACCGATAGTAGTAACTTCCAACGGGTGAAGAAGACGGGTGCTGAACTTATTCAGCGTGAGCAGCCCATTAAACAGGGCCATTCGTAGTATGATAGCAAATTCTTTATGAACTCTAATGGACAAGTATGGGATGGGACCCCGCTTGACAGGTGGGCAAGAATGTAGTGTGTATCAGTGACACTTTGCCAGCAGATTTCTGGTTCGAACTATAGCAGTCACCGGACACGTTTTTTTCCTAGGTGGCTGTACTTCGGTTGTAATGGTTTTGGTATTCACTTCCAATGGTTTTGTTTTTCCGCTGTAATACAGTGGGCTTCCTGGTGTTACTGGGGTTGTAACGTTTGTAAGTCTCGTCTCGTTCGCTGTGAGCTGTCGTGTTGAACTGAAACTTGAACTTCAGATCCTCCAGGATCCCAGAACGTGATCGGGTCCTGGAATTCACGGATCGTCCTTCCGATGGGGACGTGTGCACATTCGCATCCCTACTTTCGTGTTCGTCAACACGATTAACTCCTAATTCAAATACAATTAGTTTTTGCTGTATTGAACTGTATTTTCGAATAAAGTGTTGCCGGCCAGTTTTGAACTGCTCTCCTCCCATCTGTTACTGACATTGTAGCAACCTTTCCTTCAATTGGACGAGGGAGTTTTGGTAGTCCTTTCAGCCGCATACTGACATATCGACAATAATGCCAGTGGAGTCTCCCTGTTCCTCTGAGAGTAACGAAACCGGAGCTTGCTGACGGTGAGCAGCTTTTGCTCACTCAGGGAATGTTTCATTAAGTTGACAGTTATTATCCCCCTTTAGTTTTGTCCGTCTGGTATAACATGTGTGTGTATGTAAATTGTGTCAGAACCTCAGATTGAACGAACTATGAAAAGGTGATGGGATCCGAGAGTTGTTTACGTCGCTGTAGTGGGCGAGTTTACAGTCGTGATGAAGAGCAAAACGCATTGATAGCACGTAATGACAATGCCCAATTGTGGGTCGCGGAAACTAGCATGGTTGAAAGGTCCGCCACAAAGTGTTTTGGTCTAGACCAGGTGCTGGAAGTCGCGGACGTTAGTTGGTATGTGAAGGTGAGAACGAGGGAGTAGTGGCTGTGGAGGTTTGGTAGGCTACTTATAATTTCCAAAATGACTGTCGCCATGTTTCGCAAATTCTACTCTTGGGCGTGTGATTTTAAAGCGCGTAGGCCTGGCTTGGACTGCGCTGAGGTTTTTTTTTCCATTCAAATCCCTTGCTAAACCTATGGCCTGGTTGATTCTTGCTATAGGGTCAGCGCTCATTATCTTGTCTGTCTGTCTCCTATCTAAGATCAGGTCAAGCTCAATTGAGTGGTAATAAGTTTCAGTGGAACAAATTTGCGAAAATTGCAATAAATAGGCAAACGCCTCAGAATAAGTGTTGGGTTATCTGAACATAATACCCACCGATGTTCGATAGACCGTAATTTAACAGAACATCCTTACAAAGACAAAAAAAAGTAAAAATCTAGGTGAAACGAATAAAAAGCCGCCTCTAAGGCTTGCACTTGCGGAAATATTGGTCAGCGTGTTTGTTTTTAATGTCATACGGTTTCCTTGACAGCGTTTCTATATAGTGCTCATACACCGATTCGTGAAACATAGTATTCAGGGAAAGACAGTCGCTGTTGGTAGGCCCGAGAAAAAGGCTGACTATGAATACGGTAGATTGGAAAATTGACATCTTCTCCAGAAGCCTATAGAAAATTGATTTTCTTCGTCCTAATATAATCACAATGGAAATCAGAATGAGGATTTGTCGCAAAACTCTAATATCCTTTCACCTTCATAATTCCTATTTCCGTAGCAAGCTACCATGCACACCGTCCATAGCCATGCATCAGATATACTCCCTACATGACCTTCAGCTACAACAACCAACTCCTTTCAGCCCTGGTGGTGACAACACGAAGAAGGTCATGTAGAAGGCAATCTTTCTACTGTCACTTGACCGCGCTGGGGTGCGTAGACTGCCAGTACCGAGGCCAAACTCTCGCCAACTATAAGTTTAAGAGTCAATTATTCTATCACACTAATCTTTCCCCCTGTAGTACCTCTTGATCCCTTCTCCGCTCACAGAATCCCACACCACCGTACCATACTAGTTACTACCCAAAAATGTATATTTACCCTCCTTTTCTGTAATCATCCTGGCTGAATATGCCTTTGCCCCCCTAACTTCCTGTAGGCACAAAGTCCGTCCTCTCCTGGCTAGTGTCCTCTCAACTTCGCTGGCGCGTCCTAGCATAATGTACTAATTCTTGAGGTTTCCACTCTCTCCAGTCTGTGATTCGATAGCGGTATGACGATCGGGCGATCTGGCGATGCTCGCATCAACATCCACCCTACCGTGCGCAGCACTGTCATATAATGGTCTAGCACTGTAGACGCATTGTCGTGGAGTTAAGTTGTGCCATCATGAAAATAAGAAGCAGGAGACTTTTATGAAACGGATGCCCTTCCTAACATGACCTTTTCACTGACCGAAACAGGTACAGAAGCATGGCACCACACTGGGATAAAGTAAACCAACGTCTGACAGGTTTTTACCTCCCTCTAATCCCACTAAAGATTGCGGAGTTTTAATCAGAGTTTCCGTCTCCTATATGGGCTGCCTGACAATGCTAGGAGCCCCATCTAACCACCCCCCCCCCGCTGTTGAGAGTGGTTGCTAAGAAATTAGGTGAAAAACCGCACACGGTATACAGCATCTTCAAAGGATGCAACAGAGCACTGTTGAGAGCAAGATGAAAGCCAGCCGGTAATCATAAACATTCAACATCACACGAGCCAACCTACGAAAATGCTTATTACTTGAATACCACGAAGGTTATGAGTTCTCTGCTCTGCCACATACAAACTTTGAAAATATTCCACAATCGAACAGTCTTCATTTCTGAAAATATGACCAATCCTCGCGCCTACCAGAAAATTGGTTTTTTTATTTTCTGATTGTTCTAAAGCTAATTAGTGAACTTCGAGCCAAATATAAACTAAATTTAATAATTTTCATTTCCAATTTTGGGCCATCGGATTTCTTTCGAACGTGAATGTGGTGATTGCTATTACATGTGTATCATTTTAGACATGTACTAGTTCCGCAGACCTAAACAACCCCAAAACCGTCTACATAATTTACATACCTAAATGATTGCATACACACAGTGCCCTTCTTTTTAGGACGATTACGGCATCGCCCAAGTCCGGAGGGACGAACCAGCCATTGTGCAAAGCCAGAGTTTTTCTTGAAATGTCGTGAAATAGTGGCTAATGCACAAATTGAGCACATGGTAAATATTTTTTTTTTTTTTTAATATGGGGTCAAGGTCATTCACGGGGCACTTTGATAGGAAGGTCTTCGCAGGGTCAAGATCTTCATCATGCAGATTGAATTATAAAGATACCAATCATCAGGCGTCATTCTTCGCCCTGAAAGGTCATTTTATGTGCGATTGAAAATTGTATTTTTATGGTTTGAACTACAGCACCAGTCATGCTCTATAATAATTACCATATAGTTCCGAGGGTCTTCTTATGAATCACTTCCCCAAATTTTCAATTGTTGCAAGCCTAATGGCAGATTCGCTACTGCAGAATTCAATTTCTGCGTCATCATAATGTTAATCCCCGGAAAAGGTCATCCTTTTTCGCAAACCCCGATTTTCCCACACCTCAGCTCGCGTCAGTATTCATTGAAAATATTCTTAGGCTGCTTGCTGCTGAAATAGCGGTTATTCCTGATGTCAGAACCAACGTGCATACTGTACGCCAACCACACATTATCTTTCCTGACCCGCTTTTACGCTACGTAGGTTTATCGTTACCATTACAAATATTGTTTGTATGATTTATTTTGGATGTGTGCTAATTTAGGTAAATAGTTTGACCAAATGTGTCCTACAATATTGCAATTGACGGGTGAATGTTTCAACTTGCCTATTTTTTTTTGTTTGATTTTCCTTGTCAATTGTTTCGCGTTACAGCTACTTGGACAAAGCTACCCCAAGGGTAAATATATTGGAGATAGAATGGCGTGTCTTCTGGTTAGTCCAGTTAATTAACCCTAGTAAGTTGTAGGTGCGAATATTGACCTACAATACTTCCTGGTCATCAAAAATCATTACAATCATCAATTTCATCCCAAACGAATGCCTTTATGTAGGCACAACAATTTTTAAACACATCCAGTGGACATTTATTGTTCAACCTACAACTTTGTCACTTCACGTCCAGTCATAAAATCATTTTCAAATTTTTTTATTTTGTTTGTGAAAGCCTACAGTACAGCTGCCATTTTCGTGTGCAGCTCGTGTTATCGTCCTGAGTGGAAAATACACAACAATCTCAATTCGTCCATATCGGGAAACCGACAGTGTATTTTCATCACCACAATGAAATGGTGATTCTAGAATGGCTCCGCATCCATGTAGAATTCGCTGTTCTGGAAGCGTCGTGCAATTTTATCCAAACCAACATATGAAACAATCTCGTAACATCGCAATGGGGAAATTTGAAAGTAATCAGGGGAGATTACGACATGACGCTGACGGAGACCCTTATCATAATCGTTTTTCCAGTTCTGATTGTGGGATTACGTTCTGTTATAGTGCAAGACGGACGAGGAAGAATGCCGTGTCCACCGGGAATCAAACCCCTGAGTAAGTACAATGCGCATTACAAGTTGTTACACAGCTAACAGCGTGACGTGCTATCTATCATTCACTATAGCCGGTAACAATAGAGTTCGTTGTCAGTCACATAGTGCTGCTGAACTGTACTAAAAATGAGTTGAGTGACTGTATAATATACAAAACGTATTATTGAGTTGTTTACTGACAAGTTGAAGCCTAGTCCTATGAAAGAGGTCCTATAAAACACCACAGGGGAAGGGGGACATATAAAACCCCTTGTGCAAAGGCTGAATAGCATCTCAACACGATAAGTCCAGACATGGTTGGCCCGATCAAGTTAAATTGGGTTATAGCTTTCTTATGGGGCGTACAGGAACCCATATTGATTTTGAGTTCAGGTCGGAGGTGAATTTGGTTTGATGGTGATTGAAAAAAATAGAATTCTTTGAAAAGTCGATATTTTGGCTTACACGATAACTCGACCCCACCTGCGATGTTGATAAAGACTGATACTGGTGGATGTGTGTCCCCATGAGAGTACAGAACCCTATGTTTGGGGTAGGACAGAGGTCAATCTGAGGTCACCAGAGGTCAAAAGTTGAAAACCTTGTTGTTAACACGATAAGTCCAGAATGGTGGCCGAATCCGATCAAGGTGGAAGAAATTAGGTTACAGCTTTCTTATGGGGAGTACAGGAAACCTATTGTTTTTGGTTCAGGTCGGGGGTGATTTGGTCGGAAAATCGGAACGGAAATAGAATTTGTGAATTTGTTGCGCCAATTTTGGCTTGAAACCAATAAACTCGGACCCCACCTGGAGATGAAGCCATTCTGGGTATGTTGTTTCCATGATGAGTACATGAACCCTATTGTTTTGGGGTTAAGGTCAGAGTATCTGAGAGGAATAGAGGTTCAAAGTCTGAAAAACTGGTAAAACACGATCGATAAGTCCAGAATGGTGGTCTGATCAGGGTGAATTTCGGGTGTGTAGCTTATTTGGGGAGAACAGGAACCCTACTTGTTTTGGAATAGGTCGGGGGTGGAATTTTGAGCTCTCAAAATCCACAAAACAGAAATTTGTGAGTGAAAAGGGATGAAAAGTCAATATTTTTGGCCAATTTTGGCTTGTTAAACACGATAAAATCGACCCTCCTGGATAGATTTGAAGATCATACCTTGGTATGTTTGTTACCCTTGATGAGTACATTAACCTGTTGTTTTGGGGTAGGTCAGAGGTTATCTGAGGTGTAGCAGAGTTCAAAAGTCTGAAAACTTGAAATTTAGTGTGTAGCTTTCTTACCAGGGTACAAGGCAACCCCTAATTAGTTGGTTGGAAAGATAGGAAATTTGGTCACACGTTATGTTGCCCATAATGCGTTGGTACAATCTCCCGGTGTCGTTGTGTCGGCTATAGGTTGACAGAAACAGTCAGGAAATCACTAAAGCCTTTTGGCCTTTCTGGTATTGATTATCCCCCACAACGGTGTTTGAATTGATGAAATGCATCTCCTCCCAGAGTTACATGTAATGGTCCTGGGGTTAGAGGGCCATTGGGCTTGTTCAGGAATTATTCGCACACGTGCCTCAGTTTGGGCCCGAGGGCCCCCATTAGATAAATACTCACAAAATTAGTATCTCCTACAAATCTAGTTGCACCATGCTGATGTTCATCCATAATGATGATCTAATAGCTATACCTCCAGGGGGGTGCCGAGGGATTTGGGACCCAAAAGCCCAGAGTGTGGACTACGCTAATGTGGAATTACGGCAAACGGATCTCCTCGTACAAGTTTTGGTGCACAGTAATGACATCAGGTCGTAAAATGCTGGCCTAACAGTCGTTACTTTCAAGGTGTTCAGGAAATTTTGATCCAAGTCTCACTTGAGCCGAAGCCCCATTTATGAAATTTCATGATGAAATTTCACACATTGGTACTTTGAAATGCATCTCCTGTCACAAGTTCCAATGATTTCATTCAGAGGAGGTACATTTAAATGTTCCTTAGTATGGTCCACCGGGGGTTTGTTTGGGAAATTTGGCGAGGCCCAATGTGTGCCCTAGGGGCCATCCCATACTGTTAAATCACGAAAATGCTTCTACAAATCCTGAAGCTCAGGTTCAGTGCTGATGTTCGGTCATGGAACACAATAGGCCAAGTGTGTGAAATTCAGTGGAGTCCAGGAAGAAACTTAGGACTTTTTTCCACAGATAAATTCAAATGTCCTTATTGCTCTCTATTTCCCATACTGGGTTGCCTCCCCCATCAGGCCGGCAAAAAATGAATAGGATTGGAAATCAGATATGGAATAAGTGCAATTGCAATGGAGTACATGAATTAGGGAAATGCAACAAGTCTTAAGAAAAATGAAAGGTTTTAGAGTGAATTGCAACCCTTCTCAATACGTGCACTCATATGGGTGTAGGCCTATGAGCGTGACGACCTCACCCTAAAATGATAGATTAGTACATGCAAAATAAAATCACTGACAAAATCCACCCACCCCCCCCCCCCCCACCCTGGTTCTCCCACCCTCCCTCCTAGGAAAATAAAATGAGTGTGTTTGCAGCTGACGAGGTCCTATAACACAACACCACAGGGGAAAAGGGGACATATCAAACCCCTTGTGCAAAGGCTGAATAGCATCTCAACACGATAAGTCCAGAATGGTTGGCCCGATCAAGTTTGAAAATTTGTGTATAGCTTTCTGATGGGCGTACGGAACCCTATTGATTTTGTTCAGGTCGGAGTGAATTTGGTGACAACTAGAATTTCTTTGAAAGAAGTCGATATTTTGGCTTACACGATAACCGACCCCACCTTGGATGGATAAAGCTGATACTTGGTATGTGCTTTCCCCAAATTGAGTACATCATCCCTATTTGTTTTTGGGGTCAGGACAGAGGTCATCTGAGGTCACCGAGGTCAAAGTCTGAAAACCTTTGTAAACACGATGAGTCCAGAATGTTGGTCCGATCAGTTGAAATTCAAGGTACCATCTTTCCTTAGGGGGAGTACAGTAACCCTATTGTTTTTGGTTCAGGTCGGGGGTTAATTTTGACCGGAATAGAAAATTTTTGCAATTTGTTGGCCAATTGGCTTGTAAACACAATAACTCGACCCACCTGGATGGATGACGCTCTTCTTGGTATTTGGGTTTTTCCCACTCCTGATGAGTACATGAACCCTATTGTTTTGGGGCAGGTCATCTATGTCCTCGGAGGTCACTAGAGGTCAAAGTCCTAAAAAACCTGGTAACACGATAAGTCCAGAACGGTTGGTCTGATCAGGTTGAAATGTAGGTTGTAGCTTTCTTATGGGAGAACAGGAACCCTACTCTGTTTTCTGGAAATAGGTCGGGTGGGAATTTTTGGTCAAAACGAAATTGTGAAATTCAATATTTTTGGCCAATTTATAGGCTTTGTAAACACGATAACCTCGACCCTCCTGGATGATGAAGCTCATACTTGGTTTGTGTGTCCCCAGATGAAGTACATAACCCACCTTTTTGTTTTTGGGTCAGTCAGAGGTTCATCTGAGGTTTTCGCAGATTCAAAGTCTGAAAACCTGACAATTTAGTGTGGAGCTTTCTTACCAAGGGTACAGGACCCTATTAGTTGGTTGGGAAAGATAGGAAAGTTGTCACACGTTATGTTTGCCCATAATGCGTTGGTACAACTTCCCATGTGTCCGTGTGTCTGGCTATAGGTTGACAGTAAGACTCAAGGAATCACTAAGCCCTTTTGGCTTTCTGGTATATCCATCCCCACAACGGTGTTTGAAATGCATCTCCTCCCCAGAGTTACATGTAATGGTCCATTGGTAGAGGGCCATTGGGCTTGTTTTCACATGGAATATTCGCCTGCTCAGTTTTGGGCCCTAGGCCATTATATGAAATACTTCCAAATCTAGTATCTCCTACAAATCTAGTTGCACCATGCTGATGTCAGTCATAATGATGATCGACGCCATACCTCCAGGGGGCCTAGGGATTTGGGACCCAAAGCCCAGTTGTGGGAACTACGCTACTGTGGAATACGCAACTTGGCTTCTCTCCATCGTACAAGTTTTTGGTGCACAATTACTGCCTTAGGTCGTAAATGGCTGGCCCTAACAGTCCTACTTTCGAGGTGTTCAGGAACTTTTGATCAAGATCCTCACTCTGAGCCCGAATGCCCATTTTAATGAAATCTTCCAGAAATTTTTTTCACATATTGGTACTTTAAATGCATCACCTTTCACAAGTGTCCATTGATTTTCTTCAGAGTTAACATTAATGTTCCTTAGTTAGTGGTCCCCGGGGGTGTTTGGGAACTTCTGGCCGAAGGCCCAATGTTTGCCCTAGGGCCCATCCTGTTAAATCAACGCAAAATGCGTCTACAATCCTGAGCTCAGGTCAGTGCTTATGTTTCGGTCATGGAACCAATCGTCCACTGTGTGAAATTCAGTGGAGTCCAGGAAGAAACTTATGAACTTTTCCACAGATAAATTCAAATGTCCATTATTGCTCTCTATTTCCTCCCCATACTGGTTGCCTCCCCCATTCGCCCTTCAAAATAATAGGATTGGAAATTCATATATGGAAATAAGTGGGCAAATTGCAATGTAGTAACATTAATTAGGAATGCAGTCTTAAGAAATGGAATAGGCTCGAGTGAAATTGCAACCCTTGTCCTCATACGTGCACCTAATACGATGGTTTAGGCCTATGAGCGTGGACGACCTCCACCCTAAAATTCTCAGATTGATTGTCAAAGGAAATAAAATACCCTGACAAAAAATCCACCCACCCCCCCCCCCCCCACCTGGGTCTTCCACCCCTCCCTCCTAGGAACTAAAATGAGTGTGTTTTGCAGTCTGCCAACACTCTCCCCGCTCCCTAGCAAGTGTGTTGTGGAGTCTATAGAACAACTCATATGGATGACACCTCCCTGAAAAAAAAAAAAAAATTGCCAACTAACCCACTCCCCTACCCCGAAAACAAAATGCAGTAAGTGCAGTTATGATAATGACCAGTATCGTGTGTTATGATAACATGAATATGAGACAATCTGAAATGTTAGATGAGGTGCACTAGAAAAAAAAAACCCTGACAGGTGACAACAACGCCCTCTCCGCACCTTGGGCTGGATAGGCAATGTGCAGTAGCCTTCAGTATATTACAATCTTTGCACAGTAGCCACAGACCAGTGCTTTGTAGAAAAATGCAGTATATCGGTATAATTGCAACACTAACAGTGTTTTTCCCCACCGATCTGGCCTTGAAAGAAGTTAATTGTGGTCCTCCGGCTTCCGGTCATTTCTTGCATACTGGCGCCCCATTGCCAATAGTGGAGCCTTTGTAATCGTGTAATTGTATCGTCCAACCCGGCTCTTGCACACAACAACCATGTGGAATGGCTATGGTAGGGAGTAAATAAGCTTCAACACAGAAACTACAATGATAAATTTGACGCTAAACAAGCATACTTCTCTGTAAACTGGCTGATTTGTCCTCGATATTATCAGTATTTTTCTAGGTATTTTACACCAAAAAGACTACTGTACAAACAGTGTGTAACACAATTCAACATTATTCAACGTCAATTCTCTGACCAGAAGGCCCTTCGGATCTTAATGGCTGATACAACTTTTCATTGCTTCTGTAATCCATTTAATCCTAATCTAGAATCCTGGCCATTTCTTCATGATGAGCGCCAGCCGGTACTCACCTACTTCTTCTCAAAAGTGGTCCAGATGATATCAAGGACCTCGGTGTAATCCCAACCTGCTCCCCAGACCACCATGTTTACGTCTCGCAACCAATCAGTGAATCCCAGTCACTGACCACGCTCTTATAACCTGGATACGCAAAGATTCATGCTTCATGTCCTGTTTTTAATAGAGCGACTGCGAGACTTATTATGACACAATTCCCAACAGGTACCACATGTCCACTGCAACATGCATAATTGGCCGAACCAGGAGATCATTGGAGATGGACCACTGTAGTTATCTAATAAGAATTTAGGCCACCAAACTATAATTAAATGGTTAATTACAATTCCATAGATTTTATTGTGTACGCTCGTTAGAAGATTACGCCAGGACCATACAAAGCTATGATGAAGTGGTTTGGCATAATACTCAAAATGGAGGTTCATGAACTGACTAGATTCCAGCATAAAATATGCTATAGGTAGAACCAATTTATCAAATTGGTTCCATTTGATGTTAATGGGTTGGAATTTTCTCTCAAGAGTTTGCCAACACTACATCTTCAACCACATTATAAATTAGCTAGTCATTGGCTTGATTCTAATGGTAAAAAAAAACCACTGTTGCAACAGTTGGCGAGACATGTGTGGGCAGATTGCCCATGCATTCCTTCTCTCTCAATCGGTTTATTCTTCGCTGGATTTTGACCAAAACTTAGTAGCAATGTTTTATTGACTGCTAAGAAATCTTTGGCCATATAAGATCAACGGTAAGGGTTTTACAAGGGGCACAATAGGCTTTGTTTAACTGCCTTCTTGGCTTCATGATCTCGAACATATAACACAAATTTGAATTCCTTTGTCTTGGTTTCAAACAAAAAATTTGTGGCATTTGAGCTACAGCATCATTGGTGCTCTAATTTCGAACCTCTTCTAGGACGTTTCTGTCCAGATTTCGATACGTTCGTTTATTACGTGATTTCATTTTCACACACCACACCCTCCTAATTCAGTGTACCCCGCAGTCCCCCGATAACGTCAAAGGGAAATTTTCGCAATAACTGATAACATGCCGATGCTCTGAAACTCGATCTGGGGTGGGGGGGGGGGGGGTCTCGGAGGGGGGGGGGGGGAAAAAAAAAGGGGCCCCTCGACAGTTTCAATATATGAATACCATAATCGATTTACATTACATGGCCACTTTGTCTTTTGGGATTGTATCGACCCACAACGTCAGAAATGTTAAGCGCTGCCCGTCACACATAACATACTTGATTTTAGTGAGCCTAGTTTTGTGTTCCATGAATAGTGTTTGTTAAATCTTCGTTCGCAGTTTTTGATTCATTGAATACACGTCAAGAATCTATGCATCATGGGAGTTTGTGTAGATGTGTGGGCTTGTGTGTGTATGTGACACCTGGTTTGTGGACACTATAAATAGACCCCTTGATGGGTTTTTTGACTCATATGTGGTATGTGGGTTCCCCATGATGAGTAGATGGATACCTATTGTTTATTCAGGCCAGGTCATTCCGGTCCCTGGGGTCAGAGTCAAACCTTTTGGACACGGTAAGTCCATAACGCTTCGCCGATCACGCTGGAATTTGGAATACCTGTTGGTGTCGAACCCGGGTCTTTTTCTGGTGAAAAAATATATATTACAAATTCCTTCTTGTGACACAATAACGTACCCCACCGAGGATGGATTGAGCGCATGCTTGATATGTGAGTTACCGTAAGAGTACATGATTCCAATTGTTTCGTGAGGTCAGCAGAGGCGGAGGTCTGAAAACGTTTATGGACCCATGAGGCCCAGAACGCTTGTCTGTTCAAGCTGAAATTTGGCATACCTGCGTTTTCCTCATGAGGAGCACGCACCCTACTTGTTTTTCATGTAGCAGAAGGGTTAATTGCTGGTGAAAATTATCGGAAATAAGGAAACTGATATTTTTGTTTGGCCTATTTTCAGCTTGTGGACGCAATAATTCGACCCCACCCTGGATGGATTGATTCATATTTTGTTATGTTGGGTCCCCTATGATCAATAAACTAATCCATTGCTGGTGTCCTGGTCTAATGGTCATCTGATGTCAGCGGAGGTAAAACTCTCAATCATTGTGGACACGAGCACTTGGTCCAAGCTGACATTTGCGTCTTCTTTCCTCATGGGGGTACAAGACCTCTATTGTTTTAAGTGTAGAAACAGGGGTCCCTTTTTTCAATGGTAAACTGATATTCCTGCCAAGTGTTAGCTTGTGGACACAATAACGTGACCCCACGCCGGAGGATTGAGCTCATGCTTATATGTGAGTTGAACCGATGATGAGTACATGATTCTACTTCTGTTTCGTGAGGTCATCAGAGGCGGAGGTTCTGAACACCTTATGAACACGATGAGCCCAGGAACCTTGGTCTGATCAGGCTGAAATTTGGCATACTGCTTTCTCATGAGGAGCACAAGGCACCCTACTAAAAGTTTTTCATGTAAGCAAGGTTTATTGCTGGTGAAAATTATCGGAAATAAGGACAGCTGTATATTTTGGCCTATTTTAGGAGCTTGTTGACGCAATAATTCGACCCCACCTGGATGGATGTAGTTCATATTTGGTATGTGGTCCCCATTAGCATATTATAATCCATTGGCATTTGGTGTCTGGTCTAAGGTCATCTGATGTCAGCGTAGGTCACATCTCAAAATCATTGTGGACACGAGCACTTGGTCCATCGAATCTGAAATGTTGGCGTACTCTGCTTTCTCATGGTAGTACATAACTCTATTGTTTTGTGTAGAACAGGGGTCATTTTTCAAATGGTAAATTGATATTTTGCAAATTTGAGCTTGTTGACACAATAACGTTTACCCACCAGGATGGATTGAGCCATGCTTGGTATTTGAGCTGCCGATGATGATGATTCCTATTGTTTTGTGGCAGGTCCAATGTCATCTGAGGTCACAGAGAGCCATGTCTGAAAACCCTGTAGACACGATAGCCCAGAACGCTTTTGTATGATCAAGCTGACAATTTTGGCTACTGCTTTCCCTCTGGAGCACAGAACCCCTAATTGTGTTTGGTGTAGAGCATTGGGTCATTTTTCGTAGAAAATTTAGAAATTTTGTTGGGTTAGTTTTGCATGTTTGACCAAGCTAAAGGCTTCACACACACATACCAACATACCCCACCCACACACACACACACACACACACCCACACACACCAAAACACACACACACCATAATACATATCTATATATATAATATATATATATATATATATATATATCTATATATATATATATATATATATATATATATTATATATATATAATATAGATATAATATATATATATAAGATATAATATATATATACACAGTACGCAGACACTTACACACGCACACGCACACCGTCATGACTGCATATATTTCCTCCTCTGATTCCTCCTGAGTTGTAATTGTCGAGGGTTGGTTCATCAGGGGGCAGCGGATGGGGCTTTGGTAAAAACAATACACCTCCCCATTTGTAAGGAAGTCTTTCATGACACCAGTTCTACAGGATATATTCAAGCACAGACATGGGAGAAGGATGAATGGAGAGTGGGGTGTGGGGTGGAGATTGGGGATTGGGGACGGTGAATATGTCATTTCGACTATTATTTTTCGGTTTGTTTGGGGTTCGCGTACCCAGTTTCCTGTTATGTCGAATTAATGCTCACCGGCGTAGTGAAATTGCTCCGTTCCCCAATTCACCCTTGAACCCGTTATTATATGCATTCGGAAACATGATCGGGATGTGAAAAAATCTTGACCGGTGTAATGGAACAATTTGAAAACAATAATTTTTTAAAAAATATTGTGAATAGATTATCGCCTATATGTTCTGTTGGTCTTCTGCAGAATTGCCAATAATCGTATACGACATGATCGGCTGTTTTGATGTAATGAACTGCACGTTTACTACAAGACGGAAGCCGGACATTTGACATGCCACGTGGCTGGGGTTCGGCCACTTCCTCAACTCAAATGGAATGCCGAGTTCCAGCGGTTGGTCACGTCCAAAGTTGTCGATTTGAATTCGGAACTGCATTCCACAAACGACGGGCATTTTACGATCTCTATCAAACAGTCCACTATAAGTTTTACGGCAAGTCAACTGAACTGAACATTACTTGTTCTGTGACGTACCCTGGCTATGGAGACTACCGGACGCACGCGACGATTATCTTTACGACTGAGTCAGAAATGCTTCCTTTCCAGGTAGGCGTACAATTGAACTCTGGTTACGGAAGGACGCTTTTGTTACACTGCAAGCCAACGCAATGAGATAACTCGATACATCTGAGGTAATACTTGCTGCCTGGGACCTTCAACAAGAGCAAAAAGTCTGAAAAATATTGTAACATGATGAAGTAGAATGACTGGTTCGATCAGGCTGGAATTCGGTATGCGGCTTTTTTTTTTTGGGGGGGGGGAGAGATTAGGAAATTGTGAAAATTAAAATTTTCCATTCACTGTACCAATTTCGGCGTGGTAGCACAATAACGCATGCCTGGTATGTGGGTTCGTCTTAAAGAGGAAATGGGCCATATTGCTTTGGGGTCAGGTCAGTGGTCATCAGGCCCTCAGGAGAGGTCAAAGTTTGATGATATGCTAGTCCTTGCTGGGAAGTATCTATGAGTACTCCCACAGATATATCAGTCCGTCCGCCTATTGTTTTGTAGTCAGGTCAAAAGTAATCAAACTTCAAGTGAAAGGTTATGAAGCAGTCAAGGAATCACCGAGCTTTTTGGCGTCTGAGGTCAATAATTAACTAATGTGTTTTTACTTTATAGGTCAACTGGATCCTACCGGAGGCGTCAGCAGAGATGACCGCAGCGTGAGCGTCGAGCTCTCCGGACCAGCATGGTGATCCTGAGGACGAGATCAATTTTCGGCTCAATTTGCTTGAAGTATCTATATTCTGGTGAGGGCGAATGCTCTGGAACCGAGGCGGAGACTGAATGCTTCGTGGCTATCACTCGCCGTATTCTTGGATACCAATGCTAATTAAGGCTGGGTGTCCACAAAAGGGTAGGCGGGGATGGGAAGGTCAGCGCATGATTTGCGATCTGTCAACATTCACAAACCACTTTAGTTTTGTGCAATCTGTCTCCACGAGACCCCATGGGTTAGAGCTGTCCGCCGGGGCGGCCAAGTAACTCATGGTTGGCGCAGCGCGGGGGCTAACCTTGCGCGAGTTAGGGGGGAAGAGACAGGCTCAGCCTGGTCACTTGCTCAGTGGAGGCTGGGTGATTAGGAAGCGCCGGGTGGATGCAAGCTAAGTGCCTTCCTGCGTTTAGCCTGTGAAACAGGCGTTGACTTGTTCACCTCGTATCGGCCTCATTCAGTCACATGTGCAGGATGACCCTTTACCAATCAGTGATTTGCCTAACAACACCTTTGCGACTTCGTTCTCCTCGCTGTCGAGCTGAAATCATGGGCGGGACTAGTGGGCGGTGCGATGTCCACGTTTTTTGCCCATCGCGAATGCTCTCGTTTTACGAATTACTGCTGGAAATTCTCTATTGATCTGATCTGAAATTGTTTAGACAACCTCCAACCTAGTTTCGGCATACGTTAGATGGATAATCCTATTTTAATTCCCCATTTGAGGATTCATATTTTTCTGAACGTCTGCGGCGATGGCGATACCAAACAAGCCCCAATACGGCCTGCGCATAGCCGAAACAGTGGCTTCGGTCAATTTCAGGCTTCAAATGCATCTTTCTTCGATAACTTCTCCTTTCGGCTTTGTAAAATTTATTGGAAGTCTTCTTGTAACTTTTATTACCTAAATATGGGGCGATTTTCCGCGGAATCTCTCCAGAGTTGCTCCATCCATATCAATCCCGTTGCTACTGATGCTGACATCTAACGTCACCTAATCTTAAATGAGCCAATCCCATTTTTTTGGATTTGTCAAACGAAGTCCTGGGCAGCGATATGTTGGTGATAACCGACCGTGGTATATACTAAAGAGCGATATCCCCCTCTATTTTAGGAACGGCTTCTCCATATCGTCTGCTTTGGCACGCTATCCAGGCTGCGCTTCCTTGATTGATTGTGTTGGGGCAGACCGATCGGAGCAAAATTTATGTATGGAATGACGTTCAGTAATGTCCAGAAAACGGTTCAATTAGGTGCCCCTATTTGCGCATGATGTCTCCACGACTACAGAATAGGCTGTAACTGTTAATGTTTGCATTAAAATGGGTCGATAAACAGTATCTCACACCTCCTACAAGAACTGAGGAAGACACAAGCTTCGAAATTGCTTTGAAATTAAAATTCTTGGCATTCAAAAATTCTGCAGACCGAGCTATTCCACCACCTGAGGCGACAAAAGAGGAAACTTGGCTCTTCCAACTGAAATCCCACCACTTTCTCCGTTATAATTAGGCTCGACGCCCGATAAAATGATCGTATACGACATTTTTATCGCAGCAATTCTGAACACTCCATGTCCGATAACTTTTTATCGATCGTATCGCACAAGTGTGAACAGCGCTTAAGAGTTTTGAAATGTATCGCCTCCCCACAGTCAAAGCTCAAATTGATCTATCTATCTATCTATCATCTATCTATCTATCTATCTATCTATCTATCTATCTATCTATCTATCTATCTATCTGTCTGTCTGTCTGTCTGTCTGTCTGTCTGTCTGTTGTCTGTCTGTCTAAAGGCATTAACGGGGCACAATGAGCCATTATGTGGAAAACTGCGAAACGCTATTTCTCCTGCAGTCCCGTCAGATTGCCATGATATGTGAACATTGTAATCATTGACTAGTAGTAACTTATGGGCCCCACAGGAATTTTGTTCTAATTGAAAACTGGGCCCTTAAATGCTCATGCGTTGATGAACATTGACCAGAGTTAGACATCATATTCATTCACTGCCGGGTGACATTTGACCTCCCAAAGGTCAAGGTCAGAGGTCATTGAGGGAGGGAGAGCCTATTGAACCATTGAGTGAAACTATGTATCTCCTCTCACAAATGATTGTATCTCATGATGCTCGCTCAGTGTCCATCGAAGGTCGTACTGAATCAATCTCAATCCAATAACACATCATACCAGCTACTGAACCATTGGTTCTCCATTTTAGTAATGATAATGGGGGTGGCGCTGGGTCACAATTTAGTGTTGCGCTTGCTGGCGAGCAGGACTTGATTGTTATGAGAGACTGCCTGAGATCCTGGAATACTACTCAACGGATTTTGAGCCTTGGCCAAAGGCCACTTTTAATATTCCGTGGCTTGGTGGCGTGTAACTGCGGTTTTGATTTGCATTGTGTGATGTTCGTCACTACATATTAGATGAATGGATTGACCAAGTCAGAAAAATGAATCAGGCTAAAATTATATATAGTTGATTAGCTTTACGTCACAGAAAGGGGTTCTACAGCACCATGTTGGATGTACATGGAAGCCCTATAAATGAAAGAATTCTTAAAAAGTTAAATCCTGAATCTCGCAGTCATGCACCGTTCCGCCTCAAATTGTAATTGTTTCATTGCACAAATATTTCAATTCACGATAGAGTGGATGTTTTGTTTTCATTTCTATGGATGTTATTCAATAACTTCAAATTCCTTCCCGGCAGCCATGTTAACTTTATCCTTAAGTAGGTTATAATCTAGGCCGATGATTCTCCCACAGTGTCTCAGTAAACTCAATGACCTTTTCTTATTTTTCATTTGGATGAAGTGGTACCAGACTGGAACAGCATAGATATTTGGCATAATTGGAGCCTCAATATCCTTTCCCGTATCTGAAGAAGGAAGTGAGGAGCAATATACTTATATGGTGACGTGTTGTACACTTTGGCTACAACTTTGAGATATGATTTGAGAATATCAGCTTGTTGTCAATGCAGACTCCTATATACATAATGATAGAGGTACGTTTCCGGATGTGCTATGGATAATTCTCTTCTCATCTCTCTTCCCAATGATCCCTCTGCTTAATATTGATATTGAAATTGTTTCATTTTCTAATCGAGTTTATATTCATTACCTCTGTTATTATCTTGTGGTCAGCAGCTGCATTACAACTGGCAACATTGTGACCCAAAAGTTTGTTGACCTTAACGCACTGCGCGCATGTCATTTCCCACTTTGCAATTTCTTTCTCTGCATATTGTGTGTCCAGCCAATCAGTGCGCTGCGGCCACTGCTAGTTTTGACATGGCGTCGATTCACATGTGCATTTCTCGAAGTGGGATTTTTCCACTCGGTTACGTTGAGTTTGTATAGAACGGAGGGGCGATCGAAAAGGCGAGGACAGCACATTGGGTAGGACACTATAAGTAATCTATGATTCATCTTTACTCCGTAATGAAATATAGGGAGAGATAAATTAAAACTGCATCCAGGAAAACAGTTGTAAACTGAGCGAGATTTATAAGTCATTTCGGGCGTTAAACTAGGTATCGGATTGTTCGGAAATTCATCTTGTCAGCCTATACGTAAGTGAGCTGTGTGTTACTCAGTGTGTTACTCACGAGAACGTGTTACTATTGAGAGGGTGTTCCTTGTGAGTAGGTGGTAGCTCGTGAGAAGTAGATTACTACACTAGTGAGGTGACACTACTCGTGGAGAAGGCGTTCCTCATGTGAGGCTGCCCACGTGTGAGAAGCTCACTTACCCCAATTACAAAAGTTTACTCAGATGTGCAAATATTGTGGGACGGAATAATCTTGTTGTGGTTCCTTTGCTTGTTTGCTCGTGAGCGAATCTCTATTTAGTTGGGACCTCAAGAGGTGAACTAGGTTGGCTATGGCAGTAACCATTTAGGTAGCAGACACCTAGGATTGTAATTTGTAAACCGGGCTGCTGTTTGTTCCTCGACCCGCCAATCACCTTTAATCATTTGTAAATGAGTGAAATAAATTTATTTGTTTCCAGACCAAAGATAAACCCTTTTCATCATTTCCGAGTTAATGAGCTAGTGTCAAGTGAACGGAGGCCGGCGCTACAATATTCTAACAACACTAGTTACAAAATCCTGATACTCATGCTTATTTTGCTGGTGGGAGTCTTTGGTGATATTACAAGATACAGCAGTATCGTCAGCATATTTGATTACTGTGCAATCTGTATAAACAGTGAACGAAAGGGCTGATAAAGGCCTCCTTCTTGAACCCCTACTCTGAGTTCAGAAGTATAGCCACTATCAAGTTTAACTTGCCTAGACCATCCCAGCATGAAATCGCTGAGCCAATTAATGAGCCACTGCTCATCGAGAAAGTTACGCAGATCATTGCGAAGACGATTGGGCAGGACTGTGTTGAATGCACTCGAGAGTCTGAAATGAAACGAAATATATATATATATAATATATATATATAATATATATATATATATATATATATATATATATATATAATATATATATATATATATATATATATTATATATATATTATATATATATATATATAATATATATATATTGCGGTCTGTTTCAGTTCAGCCCAGACACTATGCCTTGGACAAGGCTGAGGAATGCATCAGTGTATGAGATATCCTTCCGGTTCCCACATTTTTTATCGGGATCACCATGTTCAGAAATGTAACATACGAAAGTAATATAACAAATTTGGTATACAATTGTGAATCCTAAATCCTCCTGTACTCTTGAATATAGCAATAGTGCGATAGTCATTCACTGAGGCGGGGTTGCAAATTTTGGGTGCAGGTGTGGTTTGGCATGTTTCCAATCGGACGGAATAATGCCCTGTTGGACACTTTCATTAAAAATGATTGTGAAAATGTCAGCAATTTCATCTGAACAGTATTTGAATACTCACCCGGAAATGTTATTAATACCTCTGCTATCTCGTTTTGACACGTCCAAATTGTCTCTCAACCTTTCGTTCAATTCTGGGAATGTTATTGACAGAGCGTTGAGGTGCAGAGTTCAGAGTAATATCCTTTATAACCGCACTGTTGACTAGTCCGAAGTAGGCGTCCAGCTCACATCCAAAATAGCTCGATATAGTGACCTTGCCATCTTCTTTGTGAAGCTTCAGCAGGGATCTCAGATAGTTCCATAATGACATAGAATTCGTAGCTACCTTCTCGAAGTGTTCAATTCTCTCCCTAGATAGGTATCTAGTTTATCTAGATGTATCTGTTTATAGTTCGTTGGAATTTGTTCCGTTCCGCGTTGTTCCCCTTCTCGATTGCCCTTATTTTTCCGTTCTTCCATGCACCGTATGATTCGTCAGCCGGCAATCTCTCCATCATTTCTAAAGTTGGTGTCGTCTTAGTTGGCACGCAGATGCCCGATATAAATTGAATGTAACACGGAACAACCTCAGCCAAATCGTTGGGTGTAGGCGGTTTCCGTGAAAACATTCCAGTCTGTAGAGGCAATAGTCTCACGGAGAACACATAAATCGTTGTCTATAATGATGATAAACAGCTATTTTCCCTCCTGTCTTCAATGTCAGTGGTGAACCCATTCAGACATTCCTGGCAAAGTCTCATCACTCCATGTTAGGTGTCACTGTTACTACTAACGGTGTCAACAAACTCCTTTTTAACCTCGAGTTCAAGAAACTACTGATTCCGACCTTATTTCTGCCTAGTTGTCCCAAACAATTACGAAGGAAACTACTCTGGTGTTCGTTAGTTTCTCAGCAGCCAATTTCCCGATATGTGCATAAAAGCGAACATCATCCCAATCCACGAGAAGGGAACACATGCCTGCTAGTCCTTACATGGATCATCTCGAGACAACCATACCCCCCCCCCCAAAAAAAAAAACCCATACCCCCCACCCCCCCCCCCCCCTCCGACAAAAGCATGGCTTTCATTCAATTTTCATGAACCATATCGAACTGCACCTCATCTGTCGGCCTGTCTCCCCGTCAAGATCGTTCTCAGGTGAATGGGACCCTGTTTGTTCTCGGACGGAGCTTTTTCTGAGCCTCTTGATATACGAACTACCTTTCTATGGCCTTAGAGAAATTTACCTTGAATTGACGAATTCCTTTTTTTTCTTACAAAACGTTTTCACACAATCCTCAATGATGGCAAAACTTATAGCTGTTCCCTTTTTGGGGTCCCACAGTTGCAATAACGCCCCCCGTAGTGCGTGTTCTATAATGTTAGCCTCTTCTTGCTGATGATGCCTTCCTGTACAGAGATATGGGTACCCATGACGACTGAAAAAAAAAAAAAGGACTGGCTGACTTGATCTCCTCCGACAAGTGGTCAATAAACTGATAGACTGGTGTATGTTTCCCAACTAATCACAATTCGTCGTTTTTATCGCCACCATTAAAACGGATCCACAATTCACCCATAACCTCTCAGGCTATTATCCGACCCTGTCAAGTTCAATCCCCACCTCATGTTGATGAGAAGACAGCCAAAGCCAAAGATTGATAACACTTTGCGGTTGTTTTTTCTTACAAGCTAGACTTCTCAAATTAAATATTTTGTGCATGCTCAATATATACTTACCAGACGAGATCTACTAGCTTTGTACACAGTTATGACTGATCCGCGTCTATTAGCAATTACGCAAATGATCTATGCAAAATACCGGTTATCTACCTATAGATAGCCCAAAGGAAATTCGACACTGGTTTCACTTCGAACTCATATCTCATGTGTGTATTAGACCTAATGAGCTATAACACCGATCCATTGTAAAACATGGTACCAAGTACCAAACTATTATAGAAGGGATCCGAATAAACACCTATAAACATTAACAAGCTATTAAGAAATAATCTATCATTTCTAGGTGAATACCTCTATTCGTCTCTCTTTTATCATTGCGCAGGAATGCAGCATTTAGCGGTGTAGGGTCTAGTAGGGCGTGCATTCGCATCGTGTCCCCCCGTGATGTCATAGATTCCTCAAATTTTTGAGAAGTAAATTGGAATATCTCAACAAGGCAACATGCTAGAACCTCCACATTCAGAGTGTGGGGCTTTGCCTGCGCTAGTTTAAAGCAAAACTGTTACATGAACATTGGCCTTCAACTAGTACAGCAAAAAGTGATCAGCAGAGATTAGCATTGGCATCGGTTGTCTCATCATAAACGAATGTCGCTAACACATATGCACATATGGCGCCACGACTGCACCACGACTGCATCAGTGGCCCACCAGTTGATGCTTATTCGCAGCTCTAAATCTGAACAAGTATTCAGCACATATATCGTTGCAGCCCAACATCGAAATACACTGTAGCCACTTGGAATAACGTGCTGAACTGTATTGCGACGGCACCAGTCAAATTCTGCCGTTACCGTGTGTTGTAGCCCGTTCGTTTAAATTGTTGCTGGAATTCATGAAAGTCACAAGAGTTTGAACACCCTGGGGTAAAAATGAAACTTGGCAGAGCTGTGGATCGATCTACGTGTCAACATCATCTGAGACAATATCAATTCACTCCAGCGCGCATTTTTTTTTTTCATAGTAAGAACGGATGTGGTAATCCGTTCTTACCCGATTAAAGTGTTGAATATACAATCCTGAACTCTCGACGAAAAAAAAAAAAAAAACAACCTAATAGGTTTAGCGAGTTGGTCCAATATAGACGTTTATTAACTCGCACACTACTCACAAGGGCCATAACCAGTTTTCCAGCAAAGATCTAACATGGTCCTGTCTTCGACGTTGGCATTTTTGATGTGTTCGTTTTGATAAGGAAAAACAGAAAAGAACCATTATTTGTAGTGGAGGGTCAGTCTGCGCTTAGTCGATGTCCAAATTCAAATGCGACAGAGGCAACCATGTGAAGCTGGGAAACAACGATTCTCTATTTATAGACAATCTTCGAGCAATTTAGTTTATGAACATAGCGTAGAACTCTGTCGAATATTCACTGTTGATTAAATCAGCAGTATCCTCCGTGAAAGGACGTTCATTTGTGACCAAGGCGTCAAAGGAATACCAAGGTACGACGTTCATATCTTGGGTGAGTGTCTCCGTTACTGTATCTATATTATAATTTCAATTGCCATGAATGATAAGTAGATGACATTTATTAAAACATCGTCACGCCTGTACCATGTAGTGCCGTCCAGTCACAAATTCAATAATAGTCGCCCCATTGGTCACGAACGATACGTGCTTGTGGGGGGGGGGATCTAGAATATCACTCATTCATTCTGTTCACACTATTTTTCTATTGATGTCACTCTTATACTACCCCAAAATACAGGACAATGCCCTCAGTCTTGAATCGTGCTGGAATCAATACATTTTTCAGAGTCACGTTTGGTCTCGACGTCATGCTAGAAGGTACGGTAAATGGTAACATTATAAGTTATAATTTGCTTCTCGCAAAGATTGTAATATCTGGATGTGAAGACTCCACCCCATGTTGGAGTTTTTTCCGACCGACAATCTTATATACACCTCTATGCAGAGACCTGTGTCTCATTCGGTAATTGGGAGTTCGTTATTTGGACGACGTTGTTTGAGGAACATTCCTCCATGACTTGGATTCCGGATTTGAAACATCGAAACTGGTCGTGAAGCAAGCAGTTATTTCGGGTTGTGGGGTTTGAGGGAGGAGGAAAAAAAAAAACCAAGCCGGGTAAGGAGGGGATACATATTGACGATTCAGTATACCTCAATTCGTTGCAGTGTCTCCGGACGTCCTACATCTCCATTCAATGACAATCGGGTTAACAGAGAATGTGGATATCTGGCAATTATGAAACTCCGATGTTAGGCTGAAGAATCACCCACAAAGCAGTAGAAAACCTCTCGTGCATTAGTGTGAACTTATGCATTCTTTCTTTATAGATTGATTTGCTGATTTACTGATGACATGCATAAGCACATTATGATTGATTGCAACCTACGGAATACTACCATGTGGAATAAAAGACCTCGCAAGATCGCGACAGTTGTTTCCTACATGCCTCTATCAATCGTTCGTGATGTCCTGGCAGTATATGTATTGTCACAGCACTCTCCAGTAGTGTCCTTATAACCATGGTGCTTGTTTTTACAACGCTACTTGACCTCTGTGGTAGCTCTCTCATGTACACTCACTCATTCCCAATGTCATACTACAAGTCTCTCCCTCTTGGAAAATGTATTACTCTCCTGAGAAGTCACTTCTTTGAACGAGACGCAAAGCTGCGGCAACATTTCTGGCTAACGACGGTTCACATTGTCAGTGCAGTGTAAACCTTGCACACGGAGGTGACACATAATGAAGTTTTATGCCTCCACTTGTGACTCAGAAGATGCCAACAAAACCCTTAAATGCGCTGCAATCCTTGAAAAGATCACTGGAGTACATATTTCCACTTAAATCCCACACGATGCAGGCAAACTAATGGATTGCATTGCTGACACCTTTCAACCGTGACAGACATGTGTTTTCCTGTAAGAGCGAGAAAAGAAAAATAGAGGGAAATACAAATTACCCCTAAATTAACCTTGGTGACCTCGAATTACAAAACTATTTTCCACTATTTAATTTCTTATGAAAAATGTACTCCTCCACAATGTACACCCTGTACTAGAAATTACTTTATTTCAAAATCAACCACAATTGTCGCAAACACGAACAATTGAGTGGTTTAATGTCTATAAGTGACCTTGAATGTCTTGACATAATCATGTTATCCTTGGTAAAATACGTAAAAATAAGTCCCACAAGCCGTGTGCCAATGCACGCACCCAATGCGATTGCCAGAAATTTCCGGATATTCAGTGTCTGTTCGTCTGTCTCTCTGTCTGTATGTTTGTCTGACCGTTGATCCTTTTTACCCCACCGCCGGCTTGCCGCTCTGGCCGTTCGTCCACCATCCTATCTATCTATCGACCTACTTCTACCATCTCATCGGTGTATCTGTTACCTGTTAATATATATGGCTAATATGATTGTGTATCTGCCTATTGTCCGCCTGTCTGTCACTCTTTCCCTATTCACTGCGTAAAAACAAAAAACATTGTAAACACCGTCTCCCATAATGCGACCTCCAGATGTTGCAAATAACATCCCACAGCATTGTAAGGTGACATTTCATGTACGTTACACTCTTTAAAGAGTCGTCAATTATTCAATATTATTTTATAATACGAAATCGTCATAGCTCTTCATCCTATGATAAACCAAATGTATATACTATTTATTTGGCAGGCTGATGTGAAACTAGGCTCCCTGTCTGTTGCGTTTGTAATCGCATATCAGTGACTACTTAATCGAAATTTGAAACGAAATTTCATAGCCTCTTCTTCGGTTTATCAGTACAGGAATAATCCTATGATAAACTAAATGTATACTAATATTTATTTGGCAGGCTGATGTGAAACTAGGCTCCCTGTCCTTTGAGTTAGTAATCGCATATCAGTAACTAATCAGTTGCGAGGAACAAGGAAAACGGAGTATCCATATTTGCCGGATGCATTATAGTATTCATGAAGGCGGGGTCCCCACAATATTAATAAGGGTTGGGGGGGGGGACCAATGCATTTGCCCCCCAACTTTGATCACGACTGCTATTTTCGCTTGACACCCACTGTATCCATCCCGACATATCTACAGCAACCGTGTGAAACAATGCCTAATTACCTAAATGATCGGGTTTACTCTGGGTTCTCCTTCCAATCTATCGTTTGCATAAGACTGTCTTTAACCAGCTTGGTGTGTTGCTCCTTCATTGGAACGTCGTCGATTCCCTACTAGGGGACCAGTTATTTAATCGCTATACTGAAAGTGAGGGGTTTGAGGCGACGTGTGTAGGTCTAACCCACCTGGCGGGATCGTGATTTCTTTTTTACTTCATCATGGATGTGACCACTTATGGTTGGTGCACTGTAACGGAACGCAACAATTGCGTTGTTCAAAAAGACATGATTCACACTTTCGCCTGAATTTTTCGATGGAATGACCAATGTGTAAACTTCGTTGTTTTTCAAAGTTGCTCTGCGACGGGGATCAGTCTACCACCTAGCGGGACATTTTTTTTTAAAAATAATCGGCAATATGGTCTTCTGCAATTTGAAAATAGAATATTAAGCATCAATTTATGGGTGCGACCATTGTTGAGAGTTGGGTGCGTGTACGGTTCCCATACCAACGGGGCAGGCACCCGGTGCGGGTGGAAACCCCTAAAATAGTTATCGAAGAATCGGCCAGGGAAACGCCACACTCGTGAGAGTTTCATATCCGAAAGTTGCTTACTTTTCGATGGAATGTCCAAAAGTGTGACAGCTTTGGCGAGCGCTCCTCTGCGCGACAATTTGCGGTTTTACCTATATATGTGGGGTGCTATACTGTGTCTCCTCATGTGTCATAGTCCGCAGAGGTGAAAAAATGGGGGCCGTAATCCGTGAGTAAACAGAACGCAACTTTGCATAGTGATTACTTGCCTTTTTTCCGACATGTTCCCCTTCTCAGCTATATCAAACCCTCAAGATGTGTTTGCCAACTCAACCACACGACACAAACGATCCCTGCAATATTTAACTCAGGGGCATGAGATTGAGATACTTTTTTGCTTTTTGACCTTGGTCAAAAAGTCATCTGAGGGCAATTGAAATGAAATACTGGAAAAATAAACCGGGTAAGTAAGTATTCTTGCAATGGTTGAAGGTAAGTACACGAGTCATACCCAGCGAGGTTCAATGTTTTCCATTCAGTGTGGGAAGTCCCAGCGCCCGTAACACTAAGTCAGCAGACTGCAGCCAGGCTAAATGCTGAGGATCACTCAACTTTAGCAACTTCAGTAACTCATAAGTGACTGTGGTCAAAGCAGATAGACTGAAGGAAGTGGCAGTTTCTTGAATCGGACACCAACATCATTACAGACAAATGTAAAACATATTTTTTTAGGGGTATATGTTGTGGGGGAAGAAGTGCATGCAGGCCTATATATTATCAATTCCTCCCTCCACTACCCTGGACAAGGCGTGTCATTGTAGGTCATTCCGTGTCCAAACATGGTGCTCACATGTTGGTCATTGTACATATTTCTTATCATAATGTGACTGAGGGTAAGTCATTGCCAGTCAGTCGTTTCATCAAAGTTTGACATCAGAAGTAGTCTGTTGTCTTTCGAAGTGACTGTGGTGTATCAATTTTTAATTATTTTCAGGCACAAGTGACTGAGGGTGCATCAATTTGGTTGAAGTGCAATGACTCATCCTGTCCGGGGTATAAGGGGTGCGTCAGCAATTGAATGCATATTTCAAATTTTTGTATCAATATCCATTTACCAGCCCATCAAATGTCTAATTGCTATTTTTAGGGTCCAACTTTTCACAAGGCTTCAAAATCACATATTCTCTCCACATTGTGGGGTGAGAATGTCTCTCTATTGACTTCACCCATGCAGCACCTCCCCCATAACAATATACTGGCTGCACGATAATAATACAAATAATCATAGAAAGGACAAGATCTTTGTAATTTTTCTATATATATAGCCAATGTTGAGACATTTCTGTGGGCTCAGTTAATGTTGATTCCAGTATGAATTCTAGCCAATTGTTTAACATGTTATTATTATCCTGGCAATCAATTTTCCCAAATAGTCAGGCATCATGTGACAGTCAAACACCAGATAGAGAGGCAACTGGGGAAAAGAGAGATACTTTATAGACTTAAACCCCTGCCCATTTTTGTCTGCCTGGGGTACAGTGTAATGCCTTACTTTTTGCTCATGGTACGGGTAAATGCCCTCAACTTTTGTCAATATCAAAAAATGGCCACAAATTTTGTGCCCTTCCCTTACTTTCAGAAGTTTCCTGCCTTGACCCTTGCTTTCTTCTTCCTCCTCAACTCCTGCTTTCACACACACCACAGTTAATCCCTTCATTAGGGCTGTCTATGAATCACAGGTAATATAACCCAATGTCATCCTGCCTGTCACGTCAGTCACACCTGGAATATGCTTTTCGCATTCCAGTAGGGAAGTGTGAACAATCAGTAATCGTAGACTGATCGCACACAGAGAATAATTGATTACCCCTCTAATCCTCTGAGCATTGCCAGTGCCAGGTACCATTTCACACTGAATGTCCTGACCGCAGTCCGAAGTTTATTATGTGTTTTGTTTACTACTTCTCACTTCTTTGCAGTCCCTCACACACACAAGCTTGAGAGATTAAATCCTTTGAGGATTGGGAATGTCGACCAGTGAAACTGAAGGCTTATTATAGTATAACCACACAATGCAGAACAGTGGTTAAGGATAAATGGCTGGGCTACATAGGTTTTTTTCAAAATGACTTCTCAGGACATTTCCTGTGTGCATTTGCTGCTGTAAAACTAGTTTAAATGGAAAATTTTGAAGATCATATCACACCGTTTTCATAATGTCAAGCAACAAACTTGGCATTTTTCCCCTCGGTACTATATATACGCCTATGGAAGAAATTGCCAGTTGTCTACCCCTCCCATCGATATCCATAATCTATAGACAGTCATATGCAAAAAGACACGCATCTGCCTTGCAATTAGGAATTTGTCAATGAATGCAGTGATGCACGCTTCAAACAGGGCTACATTTTTCAATTTTTCATAGGCTGCTATGAAACCTGGGGAGGGGGGGGGGGGTGTGCATGTAAGAAAGAGGCGTATCTGCCTTGCAATCCCACGCCACCCATAGCACCACTTGTGACACTACTAACTGGATCAGGAGGTACATACACACAAACATACAGGCTGGTCCTGGTGCCAGTCCAATTTCAACATATCAGGAAATAATTAATAAACTGACAATTGAGCAGTTTTGTCCTGTTTTCACTGGGGGAATACTTGTGGGGAAGGGGAGAGGGGAGGGGGGAATGGAAGCAAACCCCCATATTTTATGAAGAGGGCAACCAAACACTTTGGTGGTCGAAAATGTTACACAATGAATAGGAGGTATACGCAAGACGAGCCGTTTCTTTCCTCTTCAGCTTTGCAATTAGGAATTTTGGCCAATAATTCAGTGATGGGGAGGCTTCGAACAGGGCTACATTTTTTAAATTTTCATAAGCTGCCTAATTAAACCTGGGGGGGGGGGGTGGGTGCATGCAAAACCAAATTGTTGCCACCCCCACCCGTAGCAACACACTACTGGTCAGGAGGTCAATATGCGGTCCACTGGAGCTATAATAAAATGACAAATTCAAGAATCTGGTACTGTCTGTCTAAGGGGAAATATTTGGAGCTAGTCCAATACTCAACATATCAGGATCACAATAAAAAAAAATGACAATTCAAGAATTGTACTGTCTTCACGGGGGAAAATATTTGGTTTTGGGTTGGCTATATGTTGTGTCTCACTCTGTACCATGAAATCGTTGCAGAGATATAGATTGTCCTATGGTGACCTGGAAGACCTTGACCTGAGACCAAAACATAGGGTTATCATCATCATTACAATCCACCCATTATTTGAACTTGATAGATACTTGCATTCATTAGATATCAATTCTGATGAGCAGATGTCAAATGCAAATTTCATCCACATTAGCTGTCTTGACCTTCCACCATTGTTTGAGACGCTTTATAAGAGTATCGTAGTATGTTAGAGTCATTGACTTTTTCGTTGTCTTAACAATACGCTTCCGGCCAACACATACAAAGCATGCAAAATCACCAGGTTCAAAAGGTCAAATTCTGTCAAAAAGGTCAATACGTCCAATGAGGTCAAAGTTGTCCCAGAATGCATTCACCCAGACGAACAAAATTTCCATTATGACAGTCCTCCACAATTTTTTCGTTGCCGAGATATAAATGAACGATTTTAGCGGTCTTGACCTTCCATTCATTGAGATAGCTTTGTGATAAGAGTAATCGTACGTATGGTAAGTTTCATTTACTTTTTTTGTTTGTCTTTAACAAACCGCTTCCCGCCAATACAAAAAAGCAGCAAAATCACTAGGTCGAGTCAATTAGGTCAGAAGGTCAAAAGGTTAAAAGAGGTCAATCGGTCACCAATGTTAATTCAACCATGATGAACAAACTTTCCATAACGTTACGACTCACTCTAACCGTTTCGTTGCCAAGATATATAAGATGTCCTATATGATGACCCTAAATGACCTTGACCTCCCACCAAAAACATAGGGTCATCCCGCCCCCCCCCCCCCCCCCCATTGTTACACCTACCTACCAAAAAATGAATTTCATACCTGCTTGGCCCGAATCAGTAGAAATATCGTCCTTGCTGAAACACTTTTTCCAAAGTTTGACCTCTCATGACCTTGAACGACCATCGATTGGTACCAAAAACAATAGGGGTCATCCCTCCCATGGTGACACTTATCTACCTGATATGAACATATACATTCCTTGCGTTTTGTTAGATATCGCGTGAAACGAAGTTCACACACACACAACCACATACACACACACATACACACACGTACACACGCACAAACGTACACACACGTACACAATCGCACACGCGTGACTGCAAAGATTCCTTTTTGCTCCGCCAAGGAATCAAAAACTCAGGCCCATCTAAGTGATAGGTCAGATAGGGTCAGTGCAATGTCGTTGATCAAATTGAATCCTTCAAAATCTCACGCTTCGCGCTAACGTAGTTTGTTCTTGCATTGCCCAATCCCATTGTTCTTTTTCATCACCGTATATCAGTTGCATTGTATCATTGTCGCAGCCAGAAGATTCAGTAGGGGAGAGGGGGGGGGGGGCTTTGGGTGCTGGGGTAGGGATTGTTTGGGTCCAAGGCATATGTATTCAATACATTGACCACCATCCGAAGCGGAGCGCGATATCTTGACCATCGACGCGGTGCGGAGGGTACCAGGACATTTTTGGTCTGAGATCCATCCCATATGTCCGGAAACCGGCATGTGTAATATTGTTAAAGAAGCGCAAACCAAAAATTCTGAAATGATTGATTCATTTGGATTCTGGAGAAACGCCTGATTATCCATCAAGACTAGCTCTTGTATTAAACCCACTTTAACGTTCGTATGCAGTAGTGATCCAAATATTCTATGACTTTTTGTGGCTGTTGGGTGGAAGAAGCATGTTCCACTGGCGCGTATGGAATTTGACCCTTTTCAATACATACTTCGCAATCATTCAGATTGCCAGATTCTACCGAAAGCTCATAGTATACATTCATGATGAGCCCAATGAACAATTCCTATTACTTTGGATGGATTTGAACGTCATCTGAGATCACTATAGTGTCTACCACTTGCACACAACGGGTACAGCAGCAATCTCCAGCTCAAGCTAAATTGAGTGTGGTAGCGTCTGAGTCTTTTGGGGTTCAAGAACTATCACTAGTAAGTCACAAAAGGTCAGGTAGTCACAAAAGATCAGGAAAAGTAGCACTTCCTGACGTATTCCTGACCTCTTCCAATGGTCCCTGACCATGTTACAGGAATATGTAAGATTTTATTAATTCAAATATTCATGAAGCCTAAAAGACATGTAATTGCTGGAAAAAGGTCAGAAGTGGACATAAAATAGCTCATCATGGGGAAGCACTTCATTTGATACTGGGCTGGTCTGGTGATCTTGGGTTTCACTGAGCGCTAAAAATGTCAGAATTTTGAAACCACAGCTACCCAAGAAGTGATTATCCCGTCAGACAGTCCCAATGGTCAGCCTGCCCCGGTTGACATATGATGCAGAGACTTCCTGAAACTGTTACTTGCACCATTTGTTTGACCACAAGTGGACCGAGCCTGCATGGATGGGCTGAGACTTTTACTTGTCCTGGTTGAAGTAAAGTTATATCACTTTTGTTTACATGGGTGAAAAGGCTACAGTGATTAAATTATGAGCTGAATAGCAATTTGCACTTGGCCTCTGTCTACTATCAATCTATAGGGTTACAGGGGCTATATAAACACACCTTTTGCCCATAGTGTGTTGGCCCTCGCTCTACAGCAATTTACGGTTTGTGTACTTGGGTATTATGCTCTCTCTTTCCATTGAAGAGATTTGGGCTATATGTCTAGCGAAGGTGTTGCCCTTATTTCAACTATGAAGCGTGATATTCACATCGATATGGAACAGTTTTCTCTTTTCTTCTTCTCCCCCTGCATTGAGCATTGGAATGATGGTGGTGTATTGGTGGCAGCCCGATGTTCAAGGTTTTGTTACCTAAGCCATTTCCATAGGCCGAGAGAGTTTCTTCATCATTAGGCCGATATGCATAATTACACAAAATGTCCGATCCTTCATACAATGAAGACTGTCCGTTATTCATAATTATTAAAACAGTCCGTTATTCATAATAGTAAAAACGGTCCTTACCGGTATCATAATGGGAAAAGGGGGCCCATGTTTATGAATTGGAAAGAGGGACCGTGTTCATAAAGGATAGGGCTCGTTAATTCCATAGAGAACCCACACTGATCGTGATCTGCCCGAGAGAGGACCCACCCCAACATTTTGTACGCCGTGCCGGACGCGCGCGTCATCTGCTCTGCAAGTAGGCCTATATCATGAAAAACAGAAAAACATATGAATAATGACCTTTTAGCATTATGATGACAGCCCCCTTTTTTAATTTGCACGTTATGAATAACGGGCCTTATGGTTACAAGCCTTATGAATCAAGGGTGGCCCCAGGGGGGGGGGCAAGGAGGCCCATCCCCCCCCCCCCCGTTGGGGACTTTTATTTCCGCCATTTCGTCTTGAGCCTGAGTGGTACGCTAAAATTAAACCTATTGCCCCGACAGTATAATTTGCCCAACTTCTTTAATAGCAAAAAATCCTTATTGAGCTAAACTTTCGCGTCATGTATTTTATCTTATTTTGCATTATGCCTCGCTCAGTTCAAAGATCAGCGATTGTCCATATTC